>PVKV010020944.1:0-22158 GCA_004027835.1 Alouatta palliata
TGCAGAAGCTCTTTAGTTTAATTAGATCCCATTTGTCTATTTTGGCTTATGTTGCCACTGCTTTTGGTGTTTTAGTCATGAAGCCCTTGCCCATGCCTCTGTCCTGAATGGTATTGCCTAGGTTTTCGTCTAGAGTTTTTATGGTATAACGTCTTATGTTTAAATCTGTAATCCATCTGTAGTTAATTTTTGTATAAGGTGTTAAGGAGGGATCCAGTTTTAGCTTTCTGCATATGGCTAACCAGTTTCCCAGTACTATTTATTAAATAGGGAATCCTTTCCCCATTGCTAGTTTTTATCAGGTCTGTCAAAGATCAGATGGTTGTAGATGTGTGGCATTATTTCTGAGGCCTCTGTTCTGTTCCATTGATCTATATCTCTGTTTTGGTACCAGTACCATGCTGTTTTGATTACTGTAGGCTTGTAGTATAGTTTGAAATCAGGTAGCATGATGCCTCCACCTTTCTTTTTTTTTTTTGCTTGGGATTGTCTTTGCTATGCGGGCTCTTTTTTGGTTCCATATGAAGTTTAAGGCATTTTTTATTTTTCCAATTCTGTGAAGAAAATCAGTGGTAGCTTGATGGGGATAGCACAGAATCTATAAATCACTTTGGGCAGTATGGCCATTTTCAGATTCTTCCTAACCATGAGTATGGAATATTTTTCCATTTGTTCATGTTCTCTCTTATTTCTTTGAGCAGTGGTTTGTAGTTCTCCTTGAAGAGTCCTTCACATCACTTGTTAGGTGTATTCCTAGGTATTTTATTCTCTTAATAGCAATTGTGAGTGGGAGTTCACTTGTAATTTGGCTCTCTGCTTCCCTGGTGTTGGTATATAGGAATGTCAGCAATTTTTGCACATTGATTTTTGTATCCTGAGACTTTGCTGAAGTTGCTTATCAGCTTAAGGAGATTTTGGGCTGAGATGAAGGGGTCTTCTAAATATACAATCATGTCGTCTGCAAATAGAGACAATTTGTCTTCCTCTTTTCCTAATTGAATACACTTTATTTCTTTTTCTTGCCTGACTGCTCTGGCCAGAACTTCCAATACTATGCTGAATAGGAGTGATGAGAGAGGGCATCCTTGTCTTGTGCTGGTTTTCAAAGGAAATGCTTCCAGTTTTTGCCCATTCAGTTTGTTATTGGCTGTCGGTCTGTCATAAATAGCTTTTATTATTTTGAGACACGTTCCATCAAAACCTAGTTTACTGAGAGTTTTTAGCATAAAGTGCTGTTGAATTTTGTCGAAGGCCTTCTCTGCACCTATTTAGATGATCATGTGGTTTTTGTCTTTGGTTTTGTTTATGTGATGGATTACATTTATAGATTTGCATATGTTGAACCAGCCTTGCATCCCAGGGATGAAGCTGACTCGATTGCGGTGGATAAGCTTTTTGGTATATTGTTGGACTCAATTTGCCAGTATTTTATTGAGGATTTTTGCATCAATGTTCATAATAGATATTGGCCTAAAATTTTGTTAGTTGTGTATCTGCCAGGTTTTGGTATCAGGATGATGTTGGTCTCATAAAATGAGTTAGGGAGGAATTTCTCTTTTTGTATTGTTTAGAATAGTTTCAGAAGGAATGGTACCACTCCTATACAGGGATTTGACTTCTTCCTATTTTAGTCTTGGGAGGGTGTAAGTGTCTGGGAATTTGTCCATTTCTTCTAGATTTACTGATTTATTTGCACAGAGGTGTTCATAGTATTTTCTAATGATAGTTTGTATTTCTGTGGGATTGGTGGTGATAACTCTTTTATCATTTTTTTATTGCATCGATTTGATTCTTCTCTCTTTTCTTCATAACAATATTAATCTTAAATATAAATGGGCTAAATGTCCCACTCAAAAGACACAGACTGGATAAATAATGAAATGAAGGCAGAAATAAAGACGTTCTTTGAAACCAATGAGAATGAAGACACAACATACCAGGACATACATACCATACCATATAAAAGGGCTTGGTTCAATTGAGCCTTCTAAAGGCGTTTTCCCTCACCTACTATGTGGCTGGCACTGGGCTAGTTGCAGGGCAATCAAAGCTCATCTTGATCATTCTCCTAGAGAAGGAGCTCCTTGTGGGCCAGTGAGGCCAAACCCTGGTCACCTGTATGCTTCCAAGGGAATCTAGCCTGGGAGCCTGCAGAGTAGCATAAAAACTATAGTAAAATGGGCTGACTGTGGTGACTCATGCCTGTAATCCCAGCACTGTGGGAGGTCAAAGCGGGCAGAACACTTGAAGTCAGAAGTCTGAGACCAGCCCGGCCAACATGGTGAAAGCCCATCTCTACTAGAAATACAAAAATTAGCTGGGCGTGGTGGCATGCGCCTGTAGTCCCTGCTACTCTACTTGGGAGGCTGAGGCAGGAGAATCGCTAGAACCCGGGAGGCAGAAGTTGCAGTCAGACAAGAATGTGCCACTGCACTCCAGCCTCGGTGACGGAGCAAGGCTCTGTCTCAAACCAAACCAAATGAAACCAAAACTATAGTAAAATGAACATTTACCTGGAAATCTCAAATTCTAAGTTCAGTCTTTGACTCTTAAAGTTCTGACTTTGGGCAAGTCACTCCACAAATGTGAACTTACTTCCTCATTGTGATAAAGATATAGTAACTACACTTTTTACCCAAGGAGTCACTGGGTAGTTCAGATATGTCAAACCCTTATTCCCTCACTTGTCATAGGTAACTTATTTTCAGATGCATCATGGATTTCGTAATATATTTTGCATTTGTGTTGGGGATGGGGTGTGAGAACCATGATTTTAAAACTGTCTATACCAATTATAAAATGCATTCAGATTTCATTAACTTTAAAATGAGAAAATGTTTCTTTGAATCAAGACGATATGTTATCTATTGAAGTGTTCAAATGTTCTGAAGATGGAATACCATTGAAAACTGGGAGCTCTGATTACGGCACATTCAAACAGATGTGTTCTGAATTACTGACTGAGTCGATTCTCCTCCTTTTTGTTCAGTCATATGTGTTAAGGATGCATTCTGTTTTATTATTGTTATGAAACATTTCAAACACATGTAAAAGTGAAAGCAATGAATTCCCCTGTATCTGATATCCAGCTGCAACAAAACCAACAGAGCGCCACTCTGATTTCATCTGTTTCCCTACTCAGTACTCTCCACCCCCGAACATCCCCGTGGGCTATTTTCAAGCAAATATAAGGTCTCATATAATTTCATTTGTAAATACTTTATTTTTCATTTTTTTGAGATGGAATTTTGCTCTTGTTGCCCAAGCTGGAGTGCAGTGGCAGGATCTCAGCTCACTGCAACCTCTGCCTCCTGGGTTCAAGTGATTCTCCTACCTCAGTTTCTGGAGTAGCTGGGATTACAGGCGTGCACCAACATGCCCTGCTAACTTTATATTTTTAACACAGATGGGGTTTCTCCGTGTTGGTCTCCTGACCTCAGGTGATCCGCCTGCCTCGGCCCCCCAAAGTGCTGGGATTACAGGCAAGCCCATTTGTAAACAGCTT
Source organism: Alouatta palliata (assembly GCA_004027835.1). NCBI lineage: Eukaryota > Metazoa > Chordata > Mammalia > Primates > Atelidae > Alouatta > Alouatta palliata. Next base: position 3,506 of record PVKV010020944.1, read on the forward strand.
AAAGGAGTGTTGTTTAATAGCCATTTACCTTCTATTGTCTTCCAGTCAGAGATAAACTAAGATTTCTTAGAGGTGTTTTCAAGCTTAGTTCACACTGTATACTCTCCTGAATGATCTTTAGTAACCAAGTTGAAAAATACACTTTCTTAAGAAGGCCCCTTCACCAATGGTTACTGGAGGTGGGAGGTTAGTCTTAAAATAATTACTTGGGGAGTAAAATGCTGGTGAGTTCCACATTTCTGAAGATCTTTCCATTTTATACCAGTTCTCAATGCAGTAGACAGGATCAGAAACTGACCTACGTACGTTTGTGAGGTTTTTCTGTTGCAATGCCAATTTCTTCTTTTTTGTTTGATTTGTCTTCATGGGTTTAATCATTATATGATATAAGTTTAATGATAGTATGTTGGGTCATTTTAGAGACAGTATTTTCTGCAAACTTTTTTATTCAGAGAGTGTTTTCTGATCTTAATGCATTACAAAATTTACTATATAGATGTGAATATACGCTCATGAATTAAAAATAAAAATCCACAGATAACTTTTCAAAATAACGTTGCCACTCAGTGTATGTTAAATGTATCGTCACTATGTTTAACATTTTACAGATTCAAATGCAGTAGGGATTTTCTGAGAAAGTTTTCTCTTACTGACAGCTTTCAGATAAACCATACTAGTTGTATGGTTTAAACACAGCCACATGTAAATACTTACTTAGATGAAGCTACGGCTAATTACATATGTAATGCCAATCAGTTTCATGCAGCGATTTGATCACTCTTTTATTCGAGACTATATAAGCAGGGATGAATTTAAGGAAGTTGGAGGGATGGTGGAGGGAGAAAAGGTTGTTTTTGAGGCAGCAGGAGAGGTAGACAGATTCAGTCAGCAAGCACACATTTCAGAATGCAAACTGCATTCTCTAAGCTGGCACGATGGTTTTACCGGGCTGGGGATGTTTCCTGTTTGTTGGGTTTACAGCTTTATAAACAGTGCTCCTTGGAGTTCTCTGCTTGCTCTTCTGAAACACATTTGAGTTTGCAACCTAGAAGTAAATGACTTTGATTTCCAAAATCAGTCATTTTTTTCAGTGTTGTGATACGAGATTCATTTTAATTCACTTCAGAGACGCAGGAGCCAGTCAGGATCCTGTTGCAGTGAAAATGATTTTTTTACTGAAACCCCAGCTTCCTTTAAAAGAAGGCAAAGAGTACTGAATTACAGAACTGCCATACAGCCTTTCCTTTATTCTTTCCATCACCCAGGCCGCAGGAAAAAAAAATCTTTTGTTCTTATTTTCACAAGTAATCACATGGTTTGGAAACTTCAGGGTATTTCTGAAACTTCATTGGGATGTGCCAAAAAAGCCCTCTTTAACACACAGAGTTGAATGAAAGACAGTTTTGAGATGTTAATTTCCATTTATTGCAGAAAAAAGATATTTAATGCATCAAGGAAATGTCTAGCTTCAAGAAATGGCCCACTTTTGAAACAAATGGTTGGAGGCCTGAGGTCCAAAGCTCTAAAATCAGTTAACAAATGTTTATTGAACACCTACTTTGCAGTAGGCTGTTGAAGAGGTTCAAAAGTCTAAGATAAATTGCTACTTTCAACTCAACTACAGTGTGGCTGGGCAGAAAAATCCAAACTCAGGGGACAATGCAAGCGTTAGTCAAACTAGACAAATACACAAGTAATGAAACAAGAGACTGTATGGATGGGCTTAGTAAAGTGTTTTTCAGGCAATATATATTCTAGAGGCTTAGGAATCACAGTGATCTGAAAATCCCTGGAAAATATTCACGAAGAAGGCAGACACTGGGATGGGTTTGAAAACGGATGAGAATCAGATAACCTTAAGAGGAAGGAGGAAGGAAACAGTCTGGTTGTAATGGAGTGGAGGGTGGGAGAGGTGAGGAGGGTGGGAAGGGGCCAGATTGGTAAATCCTTAGTGGTAAGGCCCGGCTGTGGGGCTGAAGATGATTCTAAGGGATCCAAGGTCAGTAGCAGTGTTTAAAATTAGATTGCCACGTGTTTGGGATTCCCTTTCCTTTCCTCGCTTTCTCTGCTTTCAAAGCAGAACCCGACAGTCTGGGACATTCCCAGCCCTAGGCTAAAAATCTGCAATTGAGGCACAGAGTGTTCTTGGCCCTGAAGTTGAGCCTCCGGGGATGAAGCTCAGGGAAGTCACAGGGACTTTGGGCCCAGGTAGGATCAGACCTATCCGCAGGGTTAGTTAGAGCTCAGTGGTTCAAGTTCAGCTTCCCGAATATGCCCCGAGGATAAAAGAGATATTTTCGAGTGAAAGGTATTTTCCAAGGCGTTCTCAATTGGAACGTCTGAGATTGCGAACTGCGGCTGCAGAGCACAAGCTGAACACACACACATGTGTTTTCTCACCATATGATTAGTGTTCACAGGTTTCGTCTAGCTCACCGAAAATGAAGAGCGCTGATGAAATGACATATCACCGAGAGGGTTGAAAAAGAAAACGTGCGTAAGAGGTCTCAGAAAGAACCGACTTCTGTGCAGACGGCTCTGCAGAATCTGCAGTCTCCCGTGCTCTGCGTCCCTCGGCCCGCCCCGAGGTGGGGACTAGGACTCGGGAAGCGCGGTCACCCAGATCTCCTCCTTCGCAGCCAGCAGATGGCTCCCGGGCTCTCTCGCGCGCTCAGCTCGCTCGCCCCCTCTCCTCACACAGGGCTTTTGCGGTTTGGGAGGGAGGCTGCGAGGAGGGGCGCGGTCCCCGCCGCCGCCACCGCATCACCGCGCAGCGTCTCTCCTAGGGGTGCGCCCCGCGCCCGGGCTCCGGAGGCTGGCTCTCGCGAGGTGAGGAGGAAACGCAGGAGGAGGAAGACGAGGAGGAAGAGAAGAAGGAGGAGGAGGAGGAGGAGAAGAAGGAGGAGGAGGAGAAGAAGGAGGAGGAGGAGAAGGAGAAGGGCCGGAGCTGCCGCCGCCCAGCCGGATCCCGCCGCGCGCCGCTCTCTCCGCCCTCTCCACGCCTTCCGCTTTCACCTAGGGCGGTAGGTGCGGCGCGGAGACTGGGCGGGAGCTGCGCCGGCCAAGCCTCGCCGGGGACCTGCGAGCCGGGAGGAGGAGCCGGCGCCGCAGCCGCCCCACGCCCCGAGCCCGCCCGTGATCCCGTGCGCTCCTCATTGCGCCGCCGGGAACTGCGAGGAGGCGTCATGTAGCAGCAGCAGCAAATCCGCCTTGCATTTGCAACTCTTTTTTTTTTATTTTGTGGGGCAGGGGGCGCGCGGCAAAATTGTATCTCCGCCCCCCTTTTCTTGCCCACTTCCATTTGCAAGCTGCATCTGCCTCTCTCAAAACATTGAGGAGTTTGGAGAAGGGCAGGGGGCCGTACATCAGAGTTGGACTTGCAGTACCCCCCGCGCCTAGAGGCCAACCATGACCGAGGAGAGTTCTGATGTTCCCAGAGAGTTGATAGGTAAGATTAGCGCGGTGGTTGGTTTTCCATTTTCCTCTGAGAACTCCTCACCTCCGCCTCCCTTCCCACCTTCCTGCAGGTTCCGAGAAGTCTGCGCGCCCCTTAGGGCGGAGCGGTGTTGGGCAGGGTTACTGGGGGCGCCAGGAAGTTTGTTCCCATCCGACCGCCTCTAGAGCCAAGTGCAGCGAGGGAAAGCGTCGGGGAGGAATCGGGAATCCGCCAAGGGGGGGTTCTCGGCTGTGAGCCCTAGGCACCTATTCCCGCCCAGACGCGGGGGTCCCGGTTGGCGGAAGAAGGGGGCGGGCACTTTACAATTGGGAGTTCTGCTAGCTAAGGGAGCCCTTTACGGCGCCCGGTACCCACTGCCCCAAACTCGGGAAAGTCCGGGAAAGCTTACGGGAAGGACAGCTGGCGAGCGCACAGTAGGTCGTCTCCCGCACGTGTCAGGCACCTTCCTGAAAATGCCCTGCGGGATTTGATCCTCTCACACGCAGACTAGGGGGAGTGGGCGCCAGTCTGGTAAAATGACTGGGCCTGGCAAGGCGTGGCTTGGTGTAGCCAGCTGGGAGCGAAACGGTTACAGGTCTGACGCAGACTCGGGCCAGGAAATTGAGGGTTAATGATAAAAACCTTATTTTAGTAATGATTAACCTACCGATTTTCCGTACCGGGGATCTCTTAGGAAACCTGTGTGTGGTACCCCGTGCAATGTAACCCATTGTTTGAGTCCCTTAAGGGTTATTATTTTTTTTGTGGTGGTGGTGGGGGCAGGGCTGGTTAAGTCTTGAGGTTTAACTTAATTATTTGGAGGGTTAAAATGGCAGAGCTGAAATAGGATGGAGAGTGTTCTGAAAAGCCTAGCGTTTAAGCATCTGTATGTGTGTAGCATGTTATATTGTAACAAGGTGTGTGTGTCCGTGTGCAAATGTGTTTTGAGCCCTAGTGACCTATATTCCCTACTGTACCATTCTTGGCACACTACACAGCGTACTACAAAGATGATGTTTAATCGGTGCTGACAACAAGAGGAAGTTCTGAGCACCCATTCATCTCCCTTTGTGGAACTGGCGCCTCTGTTGTTCCTTTTAGCTAATAATACTTTGGAGGAATTTGTGTATGCCCTTCCGTTGGTGACTGTTAGCAGGTAAAAGTTAATGTAAAGAGGCTGTTGCTAGGTTTGTATGGAAGCTTCTACTTCTCCTGAATTACAGACAGACAAACCTGACCTTTTACCAGAATTTATAGTATGAAGTTGTTCACAGACGCGCGTGAGCGCGCACACACACAAACACACAGCCCATCATCATCCAGGCAAGCCCTCTTCTCTCTCGCCAACCTTGTGGAGTCTGCTCCTGAGATAAAAGTAGCAGCCTTTGCTGGAGTGAGTGACCCATCCGGTTTTGGGAGGCTGAGACCTTTCCAATACCCCAAGTAAAGGCCAGAGGCTCTGAAAATGCCTCCAGAAGTCCTGAGAATGAGTTTAGGCAAGGACTTTCCTGGCTGGGGGATAAGGATGGCTGAAGTGGATGGCAGATTTTTATGTAAGGAGTTGTCCTTGAGTCTGGAAATGGAAAGGGTAGGTAATTACTTAGAATCAAGAGAAAGAGTGAAGGATGGAGTGGAAATAAGGTGTCTGGTTTGTATTCATGATTCTCAAAAGGAGTAGTTTGTATATTTTAAAAGTTCAACTTGACCTTTATCTTGAAGTGGAAGTTTTGTTTTTATTAAGTATTGCGTATCTCATATATCTTTCAAAGGAGTAACGTATTTTGCCCGATAGGATTTTTCTGGGTCTTTCAGTAGTCAAGTTAGGCTGGGATAGAATAAATTCCTGCACCTGTTTTCCTCTCTAATTTCAAATGCTCACAAAAATTCTGCTTTGATCAATTCAAAATGGCGACCACATGGGAACCTCTATATTCGCTTAAGATTCCCTCGAGATACATAAAAAGTGTTACAGACTTTTCGTGAAAAATTTAAATGCAGAGAAGAATAAGAAGAATATACGTCATTTCTGTTACCACTTAGAGTTAGTTATTGTAGATCTTTGGATAGACGGTTTTCCAGTCTGTTTGCATGTGTGTATGTTCTTAAGTCAATTTCAGATGCCCATTTCCCACAGTTCTTTTTTAGGGGAGGGAGGAGTAGCCTGTGCTTGTTTTGAGTTCTGATAAGATAGGAGTTGTGTAAAGAACTTGAAGTGCAGTGAGCTCTTCCACATGTGTCCTTGCCCCAAACATTCCATCTCCTTGCTGTTGCTTGAGCAGGCTGTGCTTTCTCAGGTCTATGCAGTTCTTTATGTGTACGCTGTCTTTTTCTCCCCTTCTTCACTCTTCTTGTCTCAGCGGCCCTAAACTTTCGCAACGGCGTTCCCAAGAAGAAAGTTTTGATTACCCTTTAATAAACATATATGTTAAACTACATACTGCATTTAGTGTGTATAATCTAAAACACAACTGAAACACATTGTAAGTAGAAGTGAAAATCCTATTTTCTTCTTTCATCTCAATGGATTGTATTGTACACTCCACTTTGGAAACCACTGGTCTTATTTCCTATGTCTTCAAGATTCGGCTCAGGGATCCCCTTCTCCCTGAAAGCTTCTTATGCTTCCGAATTCATGATCTTCTGCATTGTGTGTGAATTTGTTTAATGGCATCTGTGACCTCCACTAGATTGCAAACTCCTGTGAAAAGCAAGGACCATCTCTAGCTAGCATCTCCTAGGGTACCTGGCACACAAGAGATACTCCTATGTACCTTCATTTGTTGAGCATGTGAATAGACCAAAATGATTGTAATACAGAATACGGAAGTATGGGAGCTATAGAGGAGGGCACTGTATTTTGCAGGATAAATAGAATATAACCAGGAGGAAAAGAGGGAAAGGGCATCCCAGGAAAGAGAATAATAGATATACAATCCTAGGGGTATACAAGATAAAGATGTTAGGGATAGGGCCGGGCGCGGTGGCTCACGCCTGTAATCCCAGCACTTTGGGAGGCCGAGGCGGGTGGATCACAAGGTCAAGAGATCGAGAGCATCCTGGTCAACATGGTGAAACCCCGTCTCTACTAAAAATACAAAAAAATTAGCTGGGCCTGGTGGCGCGCGCCTGTAGTCCCAGCTACTCAGGAGGCTGAGGCAGGAGAATCGCTTGAACCCAGGAGGCGGAGGTTGCGGTGAGCCGAGATCGCGCCATTGCACTCCAGCCTGTGTAACAAGAGCGAAACTCCGTCTCAAAAAAAAAAAAAAAAAAAAAAAAAGATGTTAGGGATAATTTGATCTTTAGGTAGGTGCTGAGAACTGACAATGAAAAAAAAATGTGAAAGATCTTGAATGACATGCTATGAGTTTTGCGTTTATTAAAAAATGACCGCAGTTCATAGACTGGGAGAGACACGACAAGTCTCACAGTTTTGGAAGAGTCACTGTGGTTATGGAGGTGACAGTGGGCTGATGGCTTAGAGGCCCAGGTGGTCAGGAGCTGTAAAGGAGGTAAATTATAGGAGACTGACTTTCTGTCTGAGAGGAGGAGTTAGAGATAATCAGTTTCCAGCATCATTAGTGTCTAGAGTAGGAGATAATGAGTCTGATTTCAGACCTGTTCATTTTGAGGTTCTCACGGGAGTCCTAGGAGACTTTCACTACTATCTGAAATGTCAAGTCTCTCCGGATTTCTCCTTCTGTTGCCTTTGACCACTCCTTGTGGGTATTGTGCTGTGATTTGGAAGGACAGATTGCTGGGAGTACCCTTTTCTGGTTAAATCATTTGATACAGTTCTGGTTTATTTTTATTTTTTGAGACAGAGTCTCACCCTTGTCACCCAGGCTGGAGTGCAGTGACACGATCTAGGCTCACTGCAACCTCTGCCTCCTGGGTTCAAGTAGTACTCCTGCCTCAGCCTCCCAACTAGCTGGGATTACAGGCATGTACCACCACAGCCGGCCAATTTCTTTTTTTGTATTTTTAGTAGAGACGGGGTTTCTCCATGTCGGCCAGGCTAGTCTCGAACTCCTAGCCTCAAGCGATCCGCCTCCCTTAGCCTCCCAAACTGCTGGGATTATAGACGTGAGCCAGCATGCCTGGTCCAGTTCTGTTTTGTTTCGTTTTGCCTTATTCCCCAACCATCATGTCAAGACTTACTCATAGAGAATGCTGCTATTTGTATGGCAGTGTGGTGAACCCAGAGGCTGCTGGGCAACAGAGGTAACCAGCCAAAGGCAGAGGGAGTTTATGAATTCTGGTTGTGTTCTGCATGCAATGCAGTGCTTCATAATACTGCCCAGCTTCACTGTTTCCTGGTTTTTTTTTTTTTTTTTCTTGTATATGTATCTTATTTTCCAAACAGGGTTATGTTATGCCTTGGATGGGCTGGTGTTATGTCAGGCTTTTGTGTTTGCCTCAGTATCTCAATGCACAGTACAAGGTACAAAGGTACAAAGGTACAAAGGAGGTGTTTATTAAATATTTAATGGCTGATAACCATCAGACTTATTAAAACAAGTGAGGGCCGGGCGCGGTGGCTCACGCCTGTAATCCCAGCACTTTGGGAGGCCGAGGCGGGTGGATCACGAGGTCAAGAGATCGAGACCATCCTGGTCAACATGGTGAAACCCCATCTCTACTAAAAATACAAAAACTAGCCGGGCATGGTGGCACGTGCCTGTAGTCCCAGCTACTCGGGAGGCTGAGGCAAGAGAATTGCTTGAACCCAGGAGGTGGAGGTTGCGGTGAGCCGAGATAGTGCCATTGCACTCCAGCCTGGGCAACAAGAGCGAAACTCCGTCTCAAAAAAAAAAAAAAAAGTGAAAAAAGACAAATGCCTGGGCACGGTGGCTCACAGCTGTAATCCTGAGGCTAAGGCAGGTAGATCACTTGAGGTTAGGAGTTCAACACCAGCCTGACCAACATGGTGAAACCTCGTTTCTACTAAATGCAAAAAATTGGTCAGGCGCGGTGATACTTGCCTGTAGTCCCAGCTGTCAGGGAAACTGAGTCAGAAGAATAGCTTGAACCCGGGACGAGGAGGTTGCAGTGAGCTGAGATCTCACCACTGTACTCCAGCCTGGGTGACAGCGAGAGACTCTGTTTCAAAAAAAAAAAAAAAGACAACAGTAAAAAGAACCAAATATACCCCTCCAAATCAAATGCTTATTCCTCTCCAATGCTTTTTTTTTCTTACTAATAATATAATGAAACTATTCCTTTTTTTCCAGAAAGCATAAAGGATGTTATTGGCAGAAAGATAAAAATTTCAGTGAAGAAGAAAGTAAAGCTGGAAGTGAAGGGAGACAAAGTTGAAAACAAAGTGCTGGTGAGTCTTTTATTTTTATTAAAATGTTTGGAAATGAAAGTGTCTTTTCCTTTCATTGTTCACATTACTTAATTTTCATGTAGCATTAGTTCTGTGTTTTATATGTTGTTCCAAAGTTCTGAAGACCATTTTGTCTTAGGTTAATTGGAATATTTCTTTGTCAAAAGTTAAAAATAGGATAATTTAAATTTTAAAGATAAAAGGCTTTTAGATTGTATTTCTGAAAGTTGTAATTGTTGCCTGTATTTAGATAATCTCCTAGAGCCTGTTGTCTTAATATTAGAAGTTCGATGTTAAATGGAACTTGTTAACAAGTGGTGGCTGATCCTATGACTTTATTCGTAAAGTCTTCTGGAGTTTAAAAGTTCATCTCAGGTTGGTTTAATGATTTCATTAGATTTTCTCAGATGTAAGTCCATCTAAGGGGTGATTAGCTAACAAAACATTGTAATTTTATGTAGGGTGTTGGTGCTTTGGAGGGAAACTGTTGCTAACAGCAGTATCTGCTGGTGTTGTGGTTGGACTTGTGGTTCCCTTCAGTTTTTGAGAGGAGATGCTGGAGGGCTGAGGGACTGGGCCCTGCTGCACGACACCTCTTAAGAGGTGTCAGTGATGGAGTTATATCTTTAGAGAGGTGAAAAACGTTTTGTGTTATTTAATGGTTTCTAGGCAGAGATTGTGGCAAATCTAAATTTAAGCTTAGGTGGAAAGAATATTTTTAGGGAGAGAATATTCTGTTTAACTTTTTATCGTTATTTTCTTTTTCTTTTCTTTTATTTTTCTTTTCTTTTTTTTTTTTTTTTTTTGAGATGGAGTCTCACTCTCTTTCCCAGGCTGGAGTGCAGTGGTGTCACTGCAACCTCTGCTGCCTGGGTTCAAGGAATTCTCCGGCATCAGTGTCCTAAGTAACTGGGATTAGAGGTGCCTGCCACTGCACCCGGCTACAGTTTTGTATTTTTAGTAGAGACTATTTTTAGTTTCCCCAACTTGGCCAGGCTAATCTTGAACTCCTGACCTCGTGATCCACCCACCTCAGCCTCCCAAAGTGCTATGATTACAGGCATGAACTCCTGCACCTGGCCATACCATGGATATTTTCAAACATATGCAAAAATTAGAGAATAGTGTATCAAACGCTGTGTACCTGTCCTTCCCAGCTTCAACCATTTTCAGCATTTTACTAATATTAACTATCTTCCCATGTTTTTTTCCCCCCCCTGGAGAATTTTAAAACAAATCCCAGGTATATGTTAATGAAAGAGAATATTTTTTTTTTTTAAAGATGGAGTTTCACCATGTTGGCCAGGCTGGTCTCCAACTTCTGACCTCAAGTGATCTGCCCACCTTGGTCTCCCAAAGTGCTGGGATTACAGGCGTGAGCCACCACGCCCGGCCAAGAGAATACTTTTTTAATTTTTTAAAGTTTTTTTGAGACAGGATCTCAGTCTGTTGCTCAGGTTGGAGTGCAGTGGTGTGATCTCGGCTCACTGCAGCCTCAACCTCCTGGGCTCAAGCAATCCTCCCACCTCAGCCTACTGAGGAGTTGGGACTATGGGTGTGAGGCACCATGCCCAGCTAATTTTATTTATTTTTTGTAGAGACGGGGTCTCTTTATATTGCCCAGGCTGATCTCAAACTCCTGGACTCAACGATCCGCCTGCTTTGGCCTCCCAAAATGCTGGGATTATAGGCGTGAGCCACTGTGTCTGGCCTGAAAAAGAATACTTTAAATATTGCATTTCTTCAGTTAAAGTTGCCACAGAGTCTGAAGTGTCTTTCTGGTAACATCTGTCTGGAGAATCTTCTAAAATATCTAACCCCAGGATATTTGACTGTCTTCTTATTTGTAAGGATTATGCTTGTGATGGATGACTTCTGTTTCTGTGCTGTATATACAAGTCGAGATGGTAAAGGCATTGAAGTGGGAAAACTTGAGTGGCCTTTGCCCTGCAACAAAATGTGCTTATGTAAACTACATGATTAAGCTATCAATAGAAGAAATGATTGGTGCCATTGTTCTGTTTTATTTAGCTTCAGTAAAGATGAAATTTCCTGATGTTTTTCATGATGTTGTTCAACCATGATTGTGTTATTTTTTTGCAAGTGGTAGAGTGGGGAAGAAATATTGTTTCTTTCATTTGCTTTTTTATAAATTGAAAGCAAGTTTTTAATGATGTAACTTTATAAGATGAATCAACTTGTCTACATCTTAAATATCAAGTAGAGGTTGCTATGACAATTTAAAAAAATGGGGCTTGGTATCGTTTGATACAGAAATTATTATGATACTGAGAAGAAACCCTTGTTTTGAGTACAATTTACCATGTTATAATTTCAAAGAGAAATTTAAATGTCCAATATAAAATAAACACTGTTTAAAAATAGTTATGATTAGTACTTAATTGTAAGATTTTGGGGGGCTCATCTAACAGCTGGAATTGATTAAAGTTGTAACCAAATTAAAAATGTATTTGAGTTCAAGCATTTGTCTCTGCAAATATGGAATCTAAGCAGTTTTTAGGAGCACAGCCGGAACTTGTTGTGGCTGTTACTTACTTGCGTGGGCAGGAATTATTAATAGAAATACTCAAGGTCTGGCTTTTTCTGACAGGTTTCAAATTAGAGCCAGAAGATGTAGGAAGTAACTTTGAAATTGTGGATTTTCGTGTTTCTGAGTTTAGAAAAATTTAATTAATTCATTGTCAGCCTGCTGAAATGGGTTATAAATGAGTCAGCTGAGTATCTACAGTACACTTGTTCGAGATGTGCTTTTGTTCCTTTACCCCCATTGCCCACTATTCACTCCTTTTCTTGGTATAAAAGTGGGAGTGTGCTGTATGTTATTTGGTTCTTTCTTCTTACACTTTGAGACTTTATACTATTTCTAGCTTATCTTTTGTAGAGGGCTTATCTTTGTCTTCCTTCCTATAATCATAATAGCTAATATTTTTTAAATACTGTTTTTGAAGGCTAGTCAAGTGAAGCAGTGAAAGTGGAGGAAAAGCAAAGAAATCTATAATGAGTTGTGCTCAATTAGTTCTAGACACCCCTACACTCAGACCGGCCATGATCATAAGAGCTAATATTTTATTAAACACTGGCCAAGTGCTAGAGACTGTTCTGAGTACTTAATTATGCCTTGCCTTATTATATCCTCACTACAACGTTATGAGGTAGGCACTTTTTACATCTCCATTTTATAGATGAGGAAACTGAGATTTGGAGAGGTCAAAGTAAATTGCTTCACATCATTTGGCTAGTTAATAACAGCGGGATTCGAATCCAGCTCTGCCTCACTCAGAGACCATCTGCTTGGCCTTTGTGGTCAGAAAGAAAGCAGCCGTTACCTTGTTCCATGGTTGCTGACTTCAAACAATGATAGGCGAGATTTGGACTTTAGAGTTTCTGTCTTTGATTGATTGATTTATGCGTTAGTTTTATGTTTTTTGAGCTCCTGCTGTGCCTCAGGCACATGGTATATACAAAACAGTCAATCTTTGACTTCACAGGAGACTCTAAGCTTACAGTCTAGCGGGGGAGGTAAACAAGTGGCCAGGCGGTGGTTTGAGATGTACTGTGAGAGGATGAATGAGGGCTTCAGGAGCATGGAGAGGAACTTTCAACTCAGGTCTGAGAGTCAGGGCAGACTTCCAGAAGGGAGGGAAGCTTAAGCTGGCATTCACTGGATGAGTAAGAGTTAGCCAAGGGAAGACAGTGGAGTCATGTTCTGGACAAAGAGAACAGAATATGCCTAGAAGCCTGAGAGAGCTCAGCATGTTAGAGAAACGTATTAAGGTACAACTGGGGTAAGGCATACGCAGGGTGGAGAATCGGCAGGTGTAAAGCCTGAGTCTTTTCTTTGCAGTCGGGCTAGCAGGTGAAAGTTGGAACTGGTTAAACAGGTCTCTTCTTTGCCACCTGCATATAATGAAACATTAGGGCTCTATGGTTAAGGGCTCAGGTTTTGGGTTCACACTGCTGCTCAGCAACTTTATGACGATGTTAAGAGTTTTTTTCTCTAATGAAACCTATGTTATAACGGTATCTATTGGTATGTGGTTGCTTTGCATATTAAGTGGAATTTATTTAAATACTGCATAGCACAGTGGCTGCATGAGGCACACACCTAACAAACGATAAGGCAAGAGGAACAAAGAGGTCCTGCATTCTGTTTCTCCATGGTACAGAAAATGCCAATCCTTCTGAATCCCAGCTGTCTGCTGCCTCCATTGATGGGTTGAGGTCAGTTCACCATCAGGCCAAGAAGCTTTATTCATAGTTTGTGACACCTAATTAGCAGGATAGCGGGCAATAGCCTGGATCCAAAATTCCTAGAGTATGCTCTGCTGAAATGAAATGAGAAATGCTAGATGTTCTGGAGCAAGAGTGTTTTATACTTAAATAAATTTGGCGATCAGAGTGTTAAAGATAAATGAGCTTCTGTACTGCATGACTCTTACTGCAGAGCCATTAATACAGCCCTGTGCCTTGTCAATTTCTAATAATTGGATAAAGTATTCTGTCTTTTCCAAACTTATTTGGCCAGAGACACTAATGACCATCGGCTAAGAAGGAACAGGCCAGAGATGATGCCTCTTGGGACAGTTAAGAAAAGATAGAACAGGCTTGAATAGGCTATCCATCCTTAGGAGTGTTGTCTTCAGGAATGGTCCTTTAGCCCATGTTTTTTATATTATTTTTTTATTTTTAATTTTTTTAAGCCAATAACTTCTAGTTTTTATTTTCTAAACATCATTTAACGAGAAAAATATTCAACCAAATTAAAAAGAATAAGGTTGGATTAATTTACAATAATCAGGTTAAAATATCTGCTCTTCCATTTATGCCCAAGGAAGCCAATAGTTCCTGTTTAAACAGCAGAATTGCACAATTATTTTTACATATGTTACATGGCACAAAAAAATAAGTCTTACAACTTCCACTGACACCCTCCCCTCCCTCCAGAGTAGAGTTCATACAGTTGGATCTTAGGTCAGTACTCAGGCTTTTAAAAATCAGCTTACACGGCCGAGCGTGGTGGCTCACGCTTGTAATCCAAGCGCTTTGGAGGCCAAGGTGGGTGGATCACCTGAGGTCAGGAGTTCAAGACCAGCCTTACCAACATAGTGAAACCCCATCTAAAAAAAAAAAAAAATTGCCGGGCGTGGTGGCTCACGCCTGTAAACCAAGCACTTTGGAGGCCAAGGCGGGTGGATCATCTGAGATCGGGAGTTCAAGAACAGCCTGACCAACATGGTGAAAACCCATCTTTAAAAAACAAAATTAAAAAAAAAAGAAAAAAAATTTTTTTAAATAAATAAATACAATTAAAAAAAAGAAATAAAAAAATCATCTTACATTTTGAAATACAATAAAACTACTCTCATAAGAATACTTTAAAAACTATTCTTATAGGAAACAAATACCTTAGATAATTGTGTGGCACATTAGACTGCTAAAAGAAATAGCATAGATGAAAAATAATGTACAAGAATTATAGCCCCTTGTTTATAGAAACCATCCAAATACAAGATTTTTTCTAGTTTTCCTTGCTTCTTATAATTAATTAGCAGAGATGATATACAAGAAGCAGAATGCACTATTTTTTGGTTCTTGGTTGTAGCTGCCAACTTAGGAGTTCATGACTGTAAATATAAAGCAAATATGATTATGCTCACAAGCTCTGGAATGGGAAAAACCCAGATATCTTTAAAGTGTGTCTCAATGCTTGCTTTCTAGTCATGACAAAAAAATTCACAGCCATTTAAAGGATGGTGAAAGACTGAACAGGGGACCCAGTAAAACAGAGGTCAATTTTATCTATATTACACTCCTATAGTAAATATTGTAATAAGTATGGTATTGTATTTAAGCTGTTGGAGAAAATACAGTATTTAACAGGTTCATTTACGGACCAGGCATAGTAGCCTTTAGACAGAACATCTTATTTTCACACTCTTGAGCATATAACCTTTAAAAAAACTAAAAGGAATATGTAATTTATGACAGCTGGCCAGGCACTTAATTTGGGGAAAGAGAAGGATTTTCAGGTAAACGAATTATTTTCAGCAATCACAAACATAGCTTAAAAACCACTTTTTATACCACACTGAAGTTATTCAGCTTTTAACTATAAGTTTGTCACTCCTTTTAACAAAATTCACACCTATGTGTAACTTTTTTTTTTTTTTTTGTGAGATTGAGTCTCACTCTGTCACTCAGGCTGAAGTGCAGTGACAGGATCTCTTCTCACTGCAACCTCCACCTGCCGGGTTCAAGCGATCCTTCTGCCTCAGTCTCTCAAATAGCTGGGATTACAGGTATGGGCCATCATGCCTGGCTAATTGTAACTTCTTAAGAAGCCATTCAAAGAACATACTCCAATCTGAATTTTGGCCCCATTTAGAAACTTCTGTGCTTAGAACATGCTTAAAAAACTTTA
Source organism: Alouatta palliata (assembly GCA_004027835.1). Classification (NCBI taxonomy): domain Eukaryota; kingdom Metazoa; phylum Chordata; class Mammalia; order Primates; family Atelidae; genus Alouatta; species Alouatta palliata. The sequence goes on from PVKV010020944.1 coordinate 18,713, forward strand.
AGTACATATATACAAGGGCTGTTGGCACAAGAGCCCAAGATGAGTAACTATTTTTCTTCCTAATTTGACATCAAATGTAATAGATTTTTAAGAAAAAGGATCACTGCCAGTTACAGACATTAAAAAAAAAAGTCAAGTTACAGAAGTTAAAAAAAAAATGAATGGGGTGATAATCCTCAGGAGAATTACAGAGTAACACTGCTCCAGGAGGAGCACAAATAGGAAAGCAGAATTTCTATTTGCAAATGACAGTACTGTGAAAACTTTCAGAATTAGCGGTAAGGAACACAACTCTCCAGGTTCGTTATACTCTGGGCACAGTATATGTTTCTTCTTAATTTCAAGGTAATATGACATTTGCTTAATAAATGAAAATTAGTAATACAGAAAATGGAGGGCTGGGCGCAGTGGCTCATGCCTGTAATCCCAGCACTTTGGGAGGTCGAGGCAAGCCGAACACAAGGTCAGGAGATTGAGACCATCATGGCCAACATGGTGAAACCCCATCTTTACTAAAAATACAAAAATTAGCTGGGTGTAGTGGCACACACCTGTAGTCCCAGCTGCTTGGGAAGCTGAGGCAGGAGAATCGCTTGAACCTGGGACGGGGAGTTTGCAGTGAGCAGACATTGCGGCACTGCACTCCAGCCTGGCACCAGAGTGAGACTCTGTCTCAAAAACAAAAAAAGAAGATGGAGGACCTCAGTAAGTATTTCAATATTAGAAGACAGGGACAAAGTGGCCATTTTGGAATTAGCCTTTTACCAAAAGTTACCCAGGTGTATTTTTTAGGAGAATTACCAGCGTATTATCTGCAAATGAAAATGCCAAGCCTCCAGATCCTCGTAACTATCAATTAATTATATTTTCCATTCCTGTCTCAACAATTTCAACTTCCTATTTTGAGCAAACTTATCAGCCTAGACAGATTTGTCAATATCTTGTTTTAAACCCTTCAAAGAACATTATGAATAAAGAAAATTTAAAATATTTTTCAGTGGAGACATCCTCATTCTCAAATGAGAATATTGGCTTAGAGTTTCTACATGGCTTAAATGGAAAAGAAAAAAAAAAAGATTTAAATACATGATACCGAGTTTTCCAGTCATGATAAAGGGCTTGTGCTAACTTACGTCTTCTTTCCTTGCAGGGCTAACTGCACCCAGCAAAATTACTAGCTGGAGTTACTGTGCAGTGAGCAAATGTGGAAGAATTTCTTTCTCATGTGATCCCACCATAGAGGGTGGGATCATGCTTTACTTAACCGAAATAATCAAGCCCTTAATGCTGTAGGGGGAGGTGTAGAGGGTGGGATGAGACGGGTTAGGGTTAGGGTTAGGATACTGTGATGTGCAGTGAAAATGTTATTTGTTAATATACTATATCTGAGGTTTGAGAATCACTGATCACAGCTACTAAATAACAATGCACCAAAGTTTTACAATATTTGAACACCTGCGAATGTAGAGCTTTCTGGCATGACCCAAATTTGAATACAAATGGGAAGTTCATTGAATATTAAGTTTATCAGTAAGCTAGCGGAAACAAATTACATATATTTTTATAGGTAGTAACCTAGGAAAAAAGTGGAGATTAGATAAAAATTAAGTGAAATTATTCAGATGCTTTCAGTTTCATCTTTTCCTGGGAAAGCCCCCAAAACAGGCCTCTGGAAAACCAACTTCATACATGTACAAAATGACATCTGCTCTCATGTAGATACAGCTTTCCCTCAATGGTAGATAAGACACAGACGTATCTCAGACATTCATTTTCATGCATGAGGAATTTTGAGACATCTACTCCACTGAAATATTGTAAAGGAAGTCTACAAACCACTTCTAGGAAAAAGGCACTTCACTGTGAAAGCTGAATTTAATGACATGAAAGTTGGGAAGACTAGGATAGACTCTAAATTCCGTATTCATTTTTGTATTTATGAATCTCCAGCAGATGCCAGTTTAGAAAATACAGCCAATAACATTACAGACAAACCAAACAGCAGTAGTAACTATCTTCCTGGCAAAACAGTAATTTATGACATTTCTCCAAAAATTCGCATAGTTCTAAGTTCAACAGTAAAAGAAAAAAAAAATCACTGGTAGTTGCTACTTTAGAGCTAAAGACATTGTTTTCAGTAGAACTTCATGTTTGCTGTTTGGTTCTCTGTTTCAGACATGAACTCCTTTTCAGATGAAAAACCTGGGGTGGCAGAGGTGTGTTTGTGTTGTGGAGGAACCCAGGGCAGAAAAATAGCAGAGTAAGAAAAGGTGCAGTTCCCTGGTCAGACATCCAAGCGACGAGGTAGTTATTCTGAGAACTTATCAAATAGAGAATATTGTACTAAAATACTGCGAGTTGGGGAAGTAGCAGAAGCTTCTCTGTGGGACTGAAGATAGCAACAGGAATACTTCTCCAGGGAAGTCAGGACTAGAGTGGCAGTGCAGCTTGAAAGTGGCTCTTTTCTGATAGAACTTTAGAAGTATCTTGTAACATCCCCACACTTGGCAATCCCATACAGCCCTGAGTCCCATCACCAGTGCTGTTGAGGTTTTTCGTTTGGTACCGGTGTACTTCCCGTGCTAGTGTGTAAAAAGCGTCTTCAGCACCCTGTCTGGTCTTGCCTGAGGTTTCAGTGAATGGAATACCGTAACTGTTGGCTAGTCTGTGGGCGTGTTTTGTATCAGCTGTACTTGTTGGCAGATCACACTTGTTTCCGGAACACTAGCACCACAGGTACATCATCTGAGTCTTTCACTCGCTTCATCTGCTCCCTGTAGAGGGTAATATCCACAGATGACTAGCTTTTATTAGTGGTGAATACACAGAGGAATCCTTTGCCTGTCCCCATGTATTGGTCTCTCATGGCGCTAGACTCTTCTTGTCTAGCTGTATCGAGAATGTCCAGCAGACAGGTTTCACCATCTGTAACCACCTGTTTTCTCTAAGAATCCTCTATGGTGGGATCATATTCATCTACAAAAAGTGGTTGTGGATTAGCTGGATTGTCAGTGCGCTTTTCCCAACACGACTTGCTCCAAGTACTACCAGTTTGAACTCAGTCATTTCACTCCTACAAGAACCTCAAGCTCCGCTGCCTTTGCTTTGAACAGATTTGGGACCAAAATCTGAGCAAGAGCCGGGGAAAATGTTGGAGACCCCGGAACCGCCATGAACAGCCCCCACAAGGGAGCGGCCTAGCCCATGTTTTTTAAAATCCAAGTTGTGAGTAGTTCCACTCTGGGCCACACTGGCTTGACATGTCATATGTTGTTGTAATACCTTTCTGTGTTGTCTTTAGGGGATGTCATTAGAAAGTGATTGTGTGTTTCTTAGACTCTTATTCCCTTCTCCCATTTGCTAAATGAATCTTCACCCAATTTTTGTAGTACTCGGAGTGTAAAAAATGTATTTTAACTTACGTAGTTTTTAGAAATTAAATATTT
>PVKV010020944.1:22258-38790 GCA_004027835.1 Alouatta palliata
ATCTCGGCTCACTGCAACCTCCGCCTCCTGGGTTCAAGCAATTCTCCTGCCTCAGCCTCCCGAGTAGCTGGGAATACAGGCACGTGCCACCATGCCCAGCTAATTTTTGTATTTTTAGTAGAGACGGGGTTTCAGCATGTTGACCAGGATGGTCTCGATCTCTTGACCTCGTGATCCACCCGCCTCGGCCTCCCAAAGTGCTGGGATTACAGGCGTGAGCCACCGCGCCCGGCCTAATTTTTGTATTTTTAGTAGAAACGGGGTTTCACCATGTTGGCCAGGGTGGGCTCGATCTGTTGACCTTGTGATCCACCCGCCTTGGCCTCCCAAAGTGCTGGGATTACAGGCGTGAGCCACTGCGCCCGGCCATATTTTCATTTTTAGATAATTGTAGATTTGTCTGCAGTTATACCACATTATAGAAAGGATCTCTTATACCCTTTAGTTTTTCCATTTTGCAAAATTGTAGTATAATGTCACAACCGGGATACTGACATTGATTGATACTGCAAAAATGCAGATTTCCTTCACCATAAGAACTCCTAACACTGCCTTTTTATAGCTATACCTAGCATTCCCCACTTCTCTGACCCCTGCTAGCCACTCATCTGTTCCCCATTTCTATAATTTTGTCATTTTAAGAACGTCATGCAAATTTACTCATATAGTGTGTGTCTTTTTGCGATAGGCTGTTCTGGCTCAGCAGAATTCCCCGGATCTTCACCAGGTTGTATCAGTTGCTTCCTTTTTCGCTGAGGAGTCCTTCATGATACGGGTGTACCATGTTTGGTTCACTCAGGTTGTATCAGTTGCTTCCTTTTTCGCTGAGGAGTCCTTCATGATACGGGTGTACCATGTTTGGTTTACCCATTGACTAGCTGATGGACATCTTAGTTGTTTCTAGTTTTTGGCTATTAGGAATAAAACTGATGTAAACATTTGTATACAGATTTTTCAGTGAACATACTTCTTCATTTCTCTGTGATAAATGCCAAGGAGTGAGTTGCTGGTTTGTATGGGTATTGCATGTTTACTTTTATAAGAAACTGGCAAACTGTTTCCCAGAGTGGCTGTACCAATATATGGTTCTACCAGCAATGTATGAGTGATCTAGTTTCTCTAAATCCTTGGCAGCATTTGGCGTTGTCTGGACTTTTTTTTTTTTTTTTTTGTCTGAGACTGGGTCTCACTTTATCACCCAAGCTGGAATACAATGGTGTGAACACAGCTCACTGTAGCTTCAGCCTCCCAGGCTTAAGTGATCCTCCCACCTCAGCCTCCCAAGTAGCTGGGACTACAGGCATGTGCCACCACACCCGGCTAATTTTTATATTTTTTGTAGAGATGGGGTTTCGTCATGTTGCCCAGGCTACTCTTGAACTCCTGGGTTCAAGCGAGCCTTTTGCCTTGGCCTCCCAAAGTGCTGGGAATTTTTTTTTTTTTTTTTTTGAGAACTAATCGTGAATGCAAATCAATGTCCAGAGGGAGCAAGAGCCCTGGTGACCTCTTGTGACTCACACTTCTGCTGTTCCTTGTTTTGCGGAGGGAGAAGGGTGTGGCAATCCTGTCTCTCTCCAGGATGGTGGTGCTAAAGCATGTGGAAGGTCAGTCCTAGTCTCCACTTTGCTTTTTTCTGTTTGATTTGGAATTGGGTTACATCATCTTTGCCAACCCCTTGTTCTTCCACACCCTTCATAAAATGGATCAGAAACAGGACTTCCTTTCTTATTGAGTAGGGAAGGGAGGCGGCATGCAAATCGAATCATTCTGTTTTATTTACTATTCTCTTTAAAATGACCCATTTGTTGTCCATTTGTTTTCTTTGAAAAGTTAGTCTGAAATCCACCCCCCCGCCCACACACACACACACGCACACACAGACGCACACCTTTGAGACAGGGTCTCAATGAGTTTGACAAGCTGGAGGGCAGTGGCACAGTCACAATCACAAGCCTTGCTCAGGTGGTCCTCCCAGTTCAGCCTCTTGAGTAGCTGGGACTACAAACACATGCCACCACGCCTGCCTCATTAAGCATTATTTTATTATAGAGACAGTCTCACTATGTTGCCCAGGCTGGTCTTGAACTTCGACTCAAGCGATTCTCCCACCTTGGCCTCCCAAAGTGCTGGGATTATAGGCGTGAGCCAATGAGCCAGGACTGAAATCCCTTTAACATATTTTCTTTCTTAGCTATTTATTTATGGCTTTTGAACATCTTAATTAGGCTTGATTGGAATAACTATAAGTTAACTTTTGAAAATGTTGAAAGGTATAGGAGTATTATTTTGGGTAACATGTATCCCTAAAACATTTTGGTGGTAGTGCTGTCTTTCATTAACAAAGTGTAAACTCTGTTTCACCTGCTTGCTTTTTAAGAGGACATGAAAAAAGAAATATTTCTAATATAGAAGTTTTGGAAGTGTTTGACCTACTTAATCAGTCACAAATTATCTTCAATCTCAGATATTCTGCAATATGGAAACTGTGGTTCTTTCACAGTAGGCCATGCTCATTTTGCATGCCCAGTGTGTTTAATGCTTTTCTAGTTTCCCAGTCTCTAGTACCTAACTTAATTCAGCAGCATGCCCTGTGCCATAGTCACTTTGCAGACAGTATTCATGCTGGAAGTTGTGTTGTGAAGCTTTTTTATGGGAACATGAGCCTTGGCCAATGGTTTGGTAGTGCCTGTTTAAAACAATTTTTCTTTTTCATGGAACCCATAATGTAGTGATGTTTGGGATTGTATTTTGGGAGTTCATAGTTAAATCTGTAATAGTGTAAACCTAATCATTGATTTCAGTGAGGCAGTTTTGACGAGCACAAATTAGAAATAGAAGGGGATATTTGGTTTTTGTCCAGGTTGCGTGGAATGGAGAGACTCCCTATTCACCAGTTAAGCAGGACGAATATCACAGTTTAAAATAGCTAGTCTTGCAATCTCAGGATGCTTTCCAAGTAAATAGAGATGGCAGAAGAAGCTTTCTTCTGAGATCTGCGCAGAAGTGGGTTATCCTGGTGGCACAGTGTACCTCATAGCTGTTCTCTGATACGCAAAATTCGATGTAACACATCTGAGTGTGTGTGTTTTGGTGTTTTATTACGGTAGTTAAAATAGTCATAAGACAAATGCATATAAAATGTCTGTAGACTGCAATGTCTTCCGAAGAATGCTGTCAGAGGGTCATTATTCTAGTACCCGGCTTTACGTCCCTCAGTGAGAGGCTCTTGTACCAGTCATTGGGTAATTTGAACAGTTCTCTTTGTGGTACCATTAGGAGTCTCAACTTTTAAGGATCACTTACAATTCTGTGCATAGGTGATTTTCAAAGCACCTGGGTGAAGTTACATAGCTCCAGAAAATTGAGCTTTAGAAGTCAGCCACAACATTGAAACGATCTTTGGGACTGAGTTATCAGAGAACATGCATGGTTGCCAAGGATCCTGGCAAAAATTCTGGGAACTACAAAATAAAAGAATCCATATTTGAGCACTTCACAGTTTACCTGAACTGAACACTGGAGTCAGTTCCTATCTGTTTCCACTTATCTCTGTGTCGGGGCTGGGGGCAGGCTCTGGCCCGGGGCTCGAATTTTCAGGAGGCAGTTCTGGCCGACTTGTGCTTGTTACCTGAGCTGTATTTGCATTCTACTCTCTCCTCATCTGCAACTGCCCCAGTTTCTTCTGTAGTTGGGATAGGCGAGTCAAATGACCTTGGGCAAGGAAGCTGTTGAGCATATACCAGGCTTGGTGTAACTTTTCGTTGTTCTAAAAAGACACTCTTTTTCCAGTCTCTGGGATTTAGCCACCCTTGGCCAAGGCAGTGAGGTACACCTTGGAGAGGGGAGGAAGGTAAGTGAGGAGGGAGAGTAGAAGAGTAGCATGAAAGGGACATTGTGGACATTAAGGAGCCAGGAAATCTAATCAAAATATGGAATGAATAGGGGAACTCTTGTTTTTCATAGTTACAAAATAGTTACAGGGAAAATAAAGACTTTAGTAAAAGGTTACTGTAACAACTTTAGGTTTCATTTCATTAGAAACACTGTTAATATCTTTTGTTAAAAGAGATTAAAAATGCAGCTAAACTCTAAAGGCTAAAAGATTTTTGTTCCCTTTCTTATCCCCTCTGCTTTCTAAAATGCTTTTTTAAAAAAATAGAATATGAGTTTTTGGGTTGGTATATATGGGGTATATTATTGTCTAAATCTTTACATTACTGTGTTTTATTTATCTTTCTCTCTCAATAGACCACTTTACCCAGATCTTTGAGGAAAGACGGGCAAAGAGGGGAAAAAAGGATGCTTGGGATGTGTGTGTGTGTGTGTGTATGTGTGTGTGTATGTGTCTGTGTGTGTGTCTGTGGCAGTAGCAGTGGGTAAAAGAGTGTTCACTTTCATTCACTGGGTTCTTTTCCTCATCTTGTTTCTTAGGAGGAGGCCTCCCTCCCTCCCTCCTGTCTGTCATCCAAAAACTGGAGTGCAGTGGTTCAAACACAGCTTACTGCAGCATCGATATTCTGGCCTCAATAGTTCCTCCTGTGTTAGCCTCTCGGGAGCTGGACTACAGGCACATGCCACCATGGCTAATTTTTTATTTTTTTGTAGAGATGGGTCTTACTTTGTTGCCCAGGCTGGTTTCATTGGGCTTAAGCGGTCCTTCCACCTTAGCTTCCCAAAGTGGGAATACATATGTGAGCTGGTTTTTCTTTTCTTTTCTTTTCCTTTTCTTTTTCTTTTTCCTTTCCTTTCTCCTTCCCCTTCTGCTTCCCCTTTGACAGGGCCTCACTTTGTCACCCAGTTTGGTATGCAGTGGCATGATCTCAGCTCATTGCAACCTCTGCCACCCAGGCTCAGCTCACTGCAACCACCCACCTCAGCCTCCCAAGTAGCTAGGACTACAGGCGTGGGCTGCCATGCCTGGCTAATTTTTGTATTTTTTGTAGAGATGGGGTTTCGCCATATTGCTCAGGTGGGTCTTGAACTCCTGAGCTCAAGTCATCCACTTGCCTTGGCCTCCCAAAGTGCTGGAATTACCGGCATGAGCCACTCTGCCCAACCTGAGGTTTTCCTTTTTTTTTTTGAAAGCACTATCACTTGATGAACTTTGGACAGCAAGTGTCTTGTTTTCTTTAGATATGTGTAGATGTACAGGACATCCTCTAAGAGGTAGGAAGCTGGCATGTACATTTGTCCTGAGCTGTACTTACAGCCCCTCCAGCCTTTGGCAAGGGTTTGAGACAAATGTGCCTAGTTCGTACTAAAGAGGCAATGTGTCTATTTTTGCTGATCCCTGGGCCCTGGGGTCTCAGGAGACATTTATGGACATTGACTGGGATTAGTAGGTGTATCCATCAGGCAGGATCTGGTGTAGACAGATTGACTTAAGCAGACTCTGGGGAAATTTATTCAGACCTTGCCCTCATTGATTGCTGTCTAGAGGATCTTGGGGCTAGAGGATTCTTGGTAGCCATCTAACCATGTGTCTTAACCTAGGAGAAGTTTCTTCTGTAGCACCTCTGGCAGCTAGGTATCTGCTTTTTACTTCATCATTTCCAGTGATGAGAAAAGAGCCCCCCGAAGCCCTGTCTTTGTTTGGCCTGGGATCTGCTTCTCACTCTCCACTTTTTCCATAGTCTACTGCAATGTCACAGAACAATTTTTCTCCCTCCTGCCCGTGAGTGCAGTTCAAGTATTTGAAGAAGCTTATCATACTTTTCTTTGGTCTCATAGTCTTCCAGCTTAAGGCTCACTTCCTGGGATCTCAGTCCTTGGAGGATGTTGTTTTCAGACTTACCACTATTCTGATCACCTTGCTTTGGAATCACTCCTACTTTGTCTGTGAACCTTTTAAACAGCTATAGGTGTTTGGGGATCACACATGCTTGGCAAACACCCTTGAACTGAATTAAGTAGCCTTTCTCAGTCTTTAATGGGCTCCTATGGATTGTGCGTTCTGAGGAGAGTATGGAGCTTATAGCATCACAGATTCTGTGCTCTTCCAGACAGGGTGGGGAATGTCAATCTAAGTGCAGCCTGCCTGGTGAAGAATACCACCTACGCATTGCTTCAGCAAAAAGTTTTGTTATTGTTGTTTTAAATTTTGGAAGTATATCTAAATTTGCATTACTAAAACAATTATAAAACATAGGAAAGAAAAAGCGAACATTACCTAATCCCATCAATTTAGATATAATCTTTGGAAAAAATATAGTATTTTCCATATTTTTCTGTGCTAAGTTACATATAAATATATATATTTTTAAAAATGGAATCATGAATGCTATTTTGTGATATACTTTTAAAATTTAATTTTTGGGGTCAAAGCTTTCTATGAGAATAATTTATATCAGCTTGATTTTCTGCATGGTACTCCATTTACGCACTGTAGGAGAGTACTGTAATTTATTTAATCATGTCCCTTATTGTCACATAGTTTCGGTTATTTCCAATATTTTACTTTACAAGTGTCCATATCTTCATATTTATTTCTCTTGGATAAAATCCTCAGGTGGAATCATTGCCATCATTGCCTAATAGGCATTTTGAAGGAAGCATAATTTTACCTGATTGTTATTCAGGAAGTCTAAATAGAGAATAAATCCTCCACCTTGTCAATTTCATTGTCTTAAACAAGAGTCCACGTGGCAGAATGGCTTTTTCTCTTTGCTCGGCTCCTTGTATTTCTTAGACCAGTGCTCCTTGGACCCTAGCTCCTGAGGCAAACCTTTTTAATGTAATTTGGGATTCTTTCAGATCTGCCTATGTGGACATATTGTCTTCTACTGCAGTATGTTTGCTGGAATGAGAAAGTCCTGTGACTTCATTTATGGTTTCAGAGTCTCAGCTCCCAAGTATCATTGTCTCAGCAGAATCAGCTATGGCGTTTTCCTTGGCTGAACCATAGGTAGGTGTGAGGCTATATTATATGATTCCGATCTTTGCCCTTGTCGTGAGACTTTGGGTCTTTGAGTGCTCTCATAAATGGTAGTTGAGTAGCCTGGCCAATGATAAGGTGCATGACACTTTCATTAGAGGACATGTAATTAACAGGAACCATAAGCTAATATGCTTGTAGAAGTAGTCCAATGTCTTAGAAGATAATTTAGTATCATAATGTAAGGAGACATTGCTTTTCTTCCCAGACAATTCTGAAAGCAGTTAATTTCATCTGTATAGCTAACAACAATTTCTGAAGTCTTACAGTCCTTCCCCACTCCACTAGAAGCTGCAGAGTAGTCCTTCCCATTCTCATGTACTGTCCCGACTACCTGACCCTTTCACTGCCTCCGTGCCCAGGGAGAGGGATGCCCTGGTGATGAGGACCAGTGGTCTCTTTTCTGCCATGAGGAGCTCCTTGTGGAGCCCTGTCCTCCTTGCTGAGGCTGCCTAGAGTTCAGCCTGCCTTTCTCTATCCTTTCAAAGCTACCATTGTGTACCATGTTCCTTGTGGCTGCCTTTTCTTCCAGACTGACAGATAGGATGACATTCCCCAGAGACTTGCTTATTTTCAGTCTCAGAAAACAAGCCCAGAGGACTTCCTTAGTTACCCGGTGGAACAAACAAAGAAAATCAAGAGACCTAGATGTCGGGAAGCGACTGAGAACCTTGCAAGGTTGTTTTAAGACAATCTCTTTGCTCTTGGATGTTGAACTCCCCTACTTTATGGGGCACAGCCACACTTACTTGCAGAATCTGAGCTAAGGTGTGGCCAGGAGAAGTCCAGGCCAGTGGATGTTATCAGTGGTCATTTTTTGGTTTCATGAGTCCATCTGTCCTAAATCAGCTGTCACTGGCAACCAAAAAAAAGATCTTATCTGTCATAGGCATGACCTGAAGAAAAGCAGCTGTGCTTTGTTTTTTGCTAAGTCTTGGACAGCTCAGTTTGGCACTTAAGAGTATTCCAGCTTCTTTTCTCATAAGAATCTGTCTCTTTCTCTCTCTCTCTCTCTCTCTCTCTCTCTCTGTCTCTCTCTCTCTCTCTCTCTCTCTCATAAGAATCTGTCTCTTTCTCTCTCTCTCATAAGAATCTGTCTCTTTCTGTCTCTCTCTCTCTCTCTCTCTCTCTCTCTCTCTCTCAAGCATTTTAAAAGGTGGCCTCTTGCTGTCTTGCTCAGGCTGGTCTCCAACTCTTGGACTCAAACATTCCTCCTATCTCGGCGTCTTCATAGCTGAGACTACAGGCACAGGCCACCATGCCCGGCCTCAGCTCCTTTTCTTTTAAATTTCTTGGTCCAATTTGTATTCTTTGCCAGCATCCTTGGGACAGAACAAATGTTGCAGTTTGGGGAAACATTTTGTACAACTTAGTTCACTGAATCACGGTCACTGCTTGTGCTGTTGAAAATCAAAACTAGGCTGCACAGAGTGACATAGTTAAATATTTGGCTTGGGTGTACAGATGTTTCCTTTCAAGTATCTTGGGTGTCCTGCTCCTTATCAGAATTTTATCTCCCCCAGAGTCATTGTTTGTAAATTAACTGTGAAGTTCTGGGAGCGATTTCCTTTTCAACAGTTTGCCTTTCTAGAAAAAAACTTTGGGGTTTAAATAGCACTTAACCCTCTATCATTTTACTCTCTCGGAAGTGATCTCTCTGGGGAACATGTTGGGTCTTCTCTGTTCAATATTTTTCTCTTTCTTGACAAGGCCTGGATGCAGGAAGTTGGTCCAGTTTTTCATGTCCAGGTTTGCTTGTTAATAAAGCATCTGGAGCAAAGGAAATGCTATTAGCACCTTGTCACTTAGAGTTTCTTAAGCACTGTTCCATTTATGTGTTCTTGCTGCAGAGATTTAATGAAAGTGGCGTCTGTCTTTACAACTGACATACGCAGGTTGTCCGCAGAACTGAACAAGTGATGTCAGCCACACTGTAAATGAAGGAAGGCTTCATGCTCAGTTCCTTTTTTCTGTGTTCTCCGGGAGTAGCCAACTCTTTATTCATCAGAGTAGGGCTTTACGTTTTAATATTCTGGAGAGAGATGCTTGTGGCGATGTATTTAGCCTTAAATTCAGGAATGGCTTCTTTTTCCAGTGTCTTCACATTTTATACCTCCCGTTTTCTGTGTTAGTAGATAAGTCTGCCTACATTTGAATTTGAAAATGGCATTTGCTAACATTTAACCTTGGGCATTTAACTTCTCTGTGCCTTACTGTCTCCATCTGTAAAATGGGTGTAGTAACAAACTACTTTGTAGCTTTGTTTTGAAAATTAAGTGGGATATTAGATATAAACTGTTTTGTAATAGTGCCTGGCACATGGTAAATCATCAGTAAGTCTTAGCTGTTATTGTCAGGGTAGCTTAGTGATAATGCCGAATGCTTTGATTATAAGAATCTGATTGTATATTTGAGTCACAGATTATTTATGGATAGTTTATATAAATATTTCGAAAGAAAGACCTCAAGTTTGCATGTATTCCTGGCCCTGTATAAGGTACATGTTGTAATGTTTTCTCTGCTCAGAGCTATTTTGAGCCAGTACAGACTGTCTACAGAAATGGGTTTAGAATGTGTTTTTCGCTCTGCTGCTCTTAAAGAGGGTACACTGCTCTTGAGAAATCTTTTTTTAAGAAAAGGTTCAAGTTCAGTGTTGAAAAATTTGTCTCTGAAGACAGCACTGTGCATTTTTTGTGGGTATCTGTTTTTCATCTTGCTTTCATTGCAGATCTGAATGTCTTCAGGTACATGCTCAAGCCCCTCCCTCACTTTCCAGTTACCTAGATTTAAAAAAAAGAAAACATCAGTTGTCACCTGTTCATTCATTTAGGGCCTTCTTGGTCCTTTTGTGGCGTTGCCGTCTGTTCCAGTTGCCTCACTCGCATTGCTTCCTCTTGGATTTCAGTCATGATTGCTTTTGTTTTATATCCGGTCCTTGGTTCGGGGGTGCATTACTTCAGTTCACTGGCTTGTGTGGTTCTGTGTTGGCCTAGTCAGGAGGATTCCTGAGTATGCTGGATTCTTTTTTTTTTTTTTCTTGAGAAAGAGTCTTGCACCCGGCCCGTGCTGGATTCTTCATCTGCAGGCTGTGCTGGACCCTCGCTTTCTAACCAGCCTTGAGGTATCTCAGCCTCAGCACTGTTGACATTTTGCTCAAAACAATTGTTGTAGAGGCTGTCTTGTGCATGACAGGATGTTTACTAGCGTCCGTGGCCCCCGCCCACTAGATCCAGCACCATCACCCACACCTCCCACAGTTGGGACAATTAAAAATGTCTCCAGAGGCTGAGTGTGGGGGCTCACACCTGTAATCCCAACTCTTTGGGAGGCCGAGGCGGGCAGATCACCTGAGGTCAGGAGTTGGAGACCAGCCTGGCCAATATGGTGAATCCTCCTCTCTGCTAAAAATACAACAGTTAGCTGGGCGTGTTGGTGAGTGCCTGTAATCCCAGCTACTCAGGAGGCCGAGGCCTGAGAATCGATTAAACCTGGGAGGCAGAGGTCGCATTGAGCTGAGATTGTGCCACGGTACTTCAGCCCGGGAGACAGAGCGAGACTCCATCTCAAAAAATTAAAAAATGAAAGAATCTCCAGATATTGTCAAATGTCTTCTGGATTATAGAATTGTCCCCTACTGAGAACCATTGGTTTAGATCAGTGGGTTTCAAATGTCAGAGAGCCGGTGTGTATCTTATCATATTTAGCTTCCAGAATTATGTATGAGTCTCAAACTTTACAGTTCTATGATATAGCTATTGATTTATTTTTGAAATACTTAGATACCTAAATCTCTATGTAACAAAAGTAACAAATCCCACCACATAGAAATTTGTCTTAAGAGACCTAATATGTCAGACCAGGGGTTCTCAATATCTAGTCCTGAGTAACAGCAGCATTAACATCGCCTGGTAACTTATTAAAAATGCAAAAGCAGGCCCAGTGTAGTGGCTCATGCCTATAATTCCAGCACTTTGGGAGGCTAAGGAGGACTGATCACTTGAGGCCAGGAGATGCAGACCAGCCTGGCCAACATGGCAAATCCCTGCTAAAAATACCAAAAAGAAAAAACCAAAACAGGGCATGGAGGCACACCCCTGTCTGTAATCCCAGCTATTCGGGAGGCTGAGGCATGAGAATTGCTTGAACTCGGGAGGTAGAGGTTGCAATGAGCTGAGATCACGCCATTGCATTCCAGTGTGGGCGGCAGAGTGAGACTCTTTCTCAAAAAAACAGCCAAATCAAAGCACAGGGGACCTAGCCAGACCTACTAAATCAGAAACTGGCAGAGGAGCCCTTCCATCTGTTTTAACAAGCCCTTCAGGTCATTTTCATGCACACAGAAGTTTGAAAAACACTTGGTTAGTTACTTAGGTAACTAGGTAACTGTGTGTATTACTAAGTTAGGTAATTAAGTCATCTCCAGTCAGAGACCCATGAAATAAACCTTACTGAAAAATAAGTATAACTGGCTGTATAGAGAATTTTGAAATCTGCTTAGGAAGATGACTTTTACCAGACAGATCATGTTAGGTGTCTGCTATTTATATTGGCTTCCCTGCAAGAACCTACTATGTCCACAGCTTTCTTTATAGGATTTCCTTTTGTCAGTATCCCCAAGCTTGGTGCATGCAACTCCACATTTTGGCTTTAGCGGCTTTTCAACTAGCCTTGCTTATGCCTGATTCCCAAGGTAAACATCTATAGGCTAACCAGCAGCCTATATTGAGCAGAGATTCTTCCTCTTGGGAGTTTGAGACAGAGAGAGACACAGAAATAGGAAGACAGCAAAAGGCATGAGACAATAAAAGCCCTTAGTTAACGCAGAAACCGTGAGGAGACAAAGAGCTTCCTAATGAGCCACTGGTAAGAGGAACAGTAGAAGGTGGAATTGGGTGAAGTACAGGGTGGCTGTTTTGCAATGGGTGATTTTAGAATTGAAGTTGAGTCAAACTAGTTAAACTAGTATGTCTAAGTACAGTATGTTTTAATTTTCTAGAAGGCCCAACTGGGCAGCTGCTCATAGGGGTTCCTGTTTTATACTTCCCTGTTTTGTTTGCTTCTCTTGGGAGCCTCATATTAGATCACCATTAACTGAGGCAGTTTCCTAATATGTCTATTCCTTGTTGCCTTGATGAGCCCACTGAATATATGCCTATACTAGAAGACCAACTGGTTTAAGGTGGGTTGCAGGTGGGTTATATGGCATGCTGCTTCCTTAAAGCAGTGACTCTCAGCCTGGCCATGCCTCAAAAACACCTGGGTAGCCTCTGCCTCTTTATTTAAAAAACACTCTGTATGTGAGATTGTCACGGGCAGTCGAAATCTATATTACAGGAGAGAATGGGAGATAGAAGCCTTTCCTTTCAGCTTGTTGATGGGTTGATTTTCCCAGAAGAAAGCTGCATAGGGGGTATTGCAGAAAACCTCAGGCCCTGCTTCATGCAGTTCTTTAGACCCGATCAAATAAGCCAGCTCACCATGTATGTTCCAGAGATGTGTTGTTTTGTCTCTAGTAACACTTTCTCTTAACATTTGCTGTTAGAGCCTCTGGGTACCATTTCTTTTGAGGGAGATGCTAAGAGTTTGAAAAGCCTTTAAAAAACCATTAAAAATACATGCAGTAGAGTGTTGACATCAGCCTTGTGAATGATGTTCTAAAACTTGAGTAAGTCTAAAGAAATTTTTTTATTTTGAATGATTGACATTGACCTTATCCAGTTGGTCGGTGCCTCCCTTATCCTGCTAGTCACCTCTTCTTCCTGTCTTTCCTTTTAGAACCAGGGAAAGTATGCAAGTAGCTTCATGCAGTAAATCCACTGGATTCTTTGACACAAATCAATCCAGAGGGGAATGAGTGAGGATATGAATACTTTTTACATTGTTGCTCAGATGGTTGGCACATTTCCATAGGGTAATAGATTCTGGGAATGTGGTCCAGTGCTTGTTTTCAAGGCCAGGTTAAAAGATTTGGGCTTGACCAAGAGCGTAATCGGGATCCTATTATTCTTCAACCTGGTATCCTTGAGTAGACTGTAAACTACTCGAGAGTCCAGGACTGTTTACCTATTGCACTTTTATACTAAGTACCTCTACCCGCTGGGCGCGGTGGCTCACATGTGTAATCCCAGCACTTTGGGAGGCTGAGGTGGGCAGATCACGAGGTCAGGAGTTCAAGACCAGCTTGGCCAACATGGTGAAACCCCATCTTTACTAAAAATACAAAAATTATCTGGGCATGGTGGCACATCCCAGCTATTTGGGAGGCTGAGGCAGGAAAACTGCTTCATCTGGGTCCTGGGAGGCAGAGGTTGCAGTAAGCCAAGATCAAGTCACTGCACTCCAGCCTGGGCTACAAAGCAAGATGCTGTCTTAAAAAGAAGAAGAAGAAAAGTACCTCTAAAGGCAGTCTCTTTGTGATGTACACAGAATATTTGCCCAGTAAGTCACTCAGCCTAGAGTACAAATTTTAAGCCCAAAATGGTTTCCTCAGGAGCCCAGCAAGTCTCTTTACTCAGCAGCCTTATCTGACGTAGCCCATCTTTAATTTAGCTTTGTGCGAGATGCAGGGATCAATAACAGTGATGCTGGGAGGGAAGGAGAATGGCCAGCTGCAAACAGCCGCCCATCTCGGCACTTGAACTGAACTCTGCTTTGGTCAGACTGATTAGTGTAGCCTGGAGAGCCATTAAGTGCTCTCTGACTAGTTTATCTGAGCTCTGCTTCCTATTACCCTCAACAACTAACCCAGGAGATTACAGATACTTGAAGAGAAAGGGTGTCCTGTCTCCTGTTGTGGTATTGAGTCGTGTTGGTACCACTGTCTCAGGAATGTGATTCACGGTGCAAATGAGCTGCCTCTCTTGTTTCCTTTTCTGCACGTCATTTCAGAGAGAGTGATTTGTTTTCTGTTTGCGAAGGCTTCGTCTCATCATTTAGATGAGAGAGAAATTGCATGTACTCTCAACTTTTGGCTGGTGATAGGTTTCTCCTTTGTTATTTTTTTCCCCATTGTGAGATTTTTTTACGCCAATTGAATGAAAAGATTGGTTTTCTTAGGCTTTCAGTGATGACACTTCATTTCTTCCGTGTGATAAAACTATATTGCATGATTTTATTTTATTATTTTTAAAAAGTAAGACTGTCCCCTAACATTTCCTCTACAGTTGGGTAAAAAACTAAGAAAGCATCTCATTTCCTATTGGTCCCATGAGCAGCCCTTTTAAAGATACAAATTAGAAGCCTTGTGTAGCTCTAAAGCTATTTCCTAAACTGGGGAGATAGCAGACCCTGTTCCTGAAGTTATGAATAGGTGTGCTGGGTGAGAAGTGCTGTGTGGTCAAGGCCTTTGACTCTGCTTTTCCAAACTTAAACAGATTTCTTCATTTCTCTGTTAGAACCTTTGGTGTTCTTATGCTTAGCATATGTCGTACATTTCTCGAAGTGTCAGTTATCATCTCACAGGCCTGTGGTGTTACAGCTAACTTGGAGAAAAGCTGACAAGTTATTTTAGTGTTTTATCGTTTACACAAAGGAACTGTGTTTCAGAATATGCCATATCTGCTTTAACGCTTTACAGATTAGCCAACTGGAAAAATATATGTCAAATACCGGGTGCACAAGACACAATCACCCAACCTACTTTTGGGAAGCTTACTAAAACATTCCATTTAACCATCATTCAGCAGCATCTGTTTGTAAAGGACACGTGTTTTAAAGGAAGAAGGTGGTGACTTAGGAATGGATTGGAATAACGCCAGAGAAGTCCTTTGTCCAGGGAACTTCTTCACTGGGTTTGACTTGAGAAGAAGTCAGATAAGGTTAGTCTCCTCATTATAAATGTCGAAGGTAATTTCAGATCATTCTGCTTTAAAAGTCTGGTGAAATGGTGTTGGGAAAGGTTCCTTGAATCATTTACTCTTGTTGATTGTGTGCAGTTTATATTATGAGCCTGCCTCCTCCACAGGTGCTGAGCTGCACTCACACACAAGAGGGGCCATCACAGAGAAGAGGACGTAGATTTATTATCTGTGGTCCCCAGCTGGGGCAATTGATAAAAACTACAGGGGAATGAATATTGGCTTGAAACACAGAATAATCTTCCTAATAGAGCTGTCTACTCATAGAATGTGCTTATTTGTGAGGGTGGGGGACTGAATTCCTTGCAGCTGGGTAAGTTCAAGTATAGATTGCTTGCCCTGTTAACTATGATGTCCTCTAGAACACCTGTCCCCAACCTTTTTGGTATCAGGGACTGGTGTGGAAGACAGCTTTTCCAGAGACCGGGTGGGTGGGGGGATGGTTTCAGGATGAAATTGTTCCACCTCAGATCATCAGGCGTTAGATTCTCCTAAGGAGCATGCAGCCTAGATCCCTACCATTTGCATTTCACAGTAGGGTTCACGCTCCTATGAGAATGTGATGCCTCTGCTGATCTGACAGGAGGCGGAGCTGAGGTGGTAATGTTCAGTTACCCACTGCTCACCTGCTGTGCGGCCTAGTTCCGCACAGGCCACAGACTGGTACTGGTCTACAGCCTAGGGCTGGGGACACCTGCTATAGAGCATTCAAGTTGGAAAATACTTCCTTTGGTCTAAGAATCTGAAATTTACAATGTTCCTTGCTCAAATATCAAATGATGTATTTTAGCTAGAGCTTATCAAGTGTCACAATTTTACTGTCAAGAACTTAAAACTTCTATTAGTGAGGCCAGAACAGAGCAGTTGATAAGGACGGTTGTGTCCCATAGTGACTGTTAGGATTGGTTCTATGTCCTAGGATTGAGTAACTTACCATTTTGATGAGGTTAAAATCCAATTAGGAGGCTAGGTTTGTTACTTTTTAGTTTCAGTAGAGATGTGAGAAGCTTTTTTGAACATGTTTAGCAAGGTTTGATTTTCGTATTTCTGAATGTATCTCTGAGAAGAATTCTCTCCCTGCTGTCCTGGTGGCAGAAGACAATGGACTTTGTCTGCTTGTCTCTCTGGGGACGGATACATGGGCATTTAAAGAGCCGTTCCAGTTTCAGGAACTTGAGAATCAGGAGTCCTGAGGGTTAGTGCTAGTGCTTTAAAATGTTCTTAGATCTGCAATTTTGGTTAATACTGTGGGGCTGAAAAAGCCTTTTTCCAGGAATATTGTGAGAGTAAGAACTTTTAGAATTATAAGAGAAAAGGGCATGCCTGTTTCAGTTAGTAATACATGAAGAGTTTTCTCTTTTCAGAGTCTTCCTTTGGTTTTCAGAAGGTAAGACAATCCACGGGTTTTTTTAGTTTGTTTTTTAGGTGAATTGTGGAGTTTTCCTCTAAATAGTATCTTTGCGCTAACTGACATGAATGTTGCTGAGCACATAAAACAAATAGCAAGTTGATGAGGTAGTTAATTCACACTCTTCCTTCTCTAATATGGCCTGGGGTTCTAAGAATATTGCCTCATCGCTCGTTGCGCAGTAGTGCTAGTGGCTTCGCGTTTTAGTTCTCGGACCCGGCAGCCGCTTTTGGTGCTAAGCTGCTACGAAGCCCCTCTCGGCGAGCTCGTTGGAGCTTGAACCCATTGTCACCCCTCCGACTCACCGGCAAAAAAAAAAAAAAAAAAAAAAAAA
>PVKV010020945.1:0-38668 GCA_004027835.1 Alouatta palliata
AAACAGCTGCGCCGGCCAAACCAGCCGCGCCGGCCAAACCAGGTGCGCTGGCGACCCGTGGGGCTCCTCCCCCTGGGAATCTCCTGGTCTGTGGGCAATAAAAATCCGTCTGGGAATGTGGCGTCCACTCACCCTCCACGCTTTCACTGGGAGCTGCAATCCTCAGCTGCTCCTAATCGGCCATCTTGGATCAGTCCGTAAAGTCAATATCTTAATGGGAAACACTAGAAATATTTCCATTGGTGAAATTGTCAGTTGTCAGTTGGGCACGGTGGTCACTCCTTCCTGTACTCTTCCCTGACTTCCAGAAGAGAAGCTAGGAAGTAGGTCTCTCAGAGTCCCCTTTTATATGTGAAGTCCGCTTGTTAGAAGCACCCCCAGGAAACCATTGACGCAGCCTCGAGTTGTCCCAAAGTGAGGCGGTGTCCCCTTAGATCTGCGGTGAGGAAAATGAAGTTCTCGTCCTCGTTGCGGGCGCGGCGCTGGCGGCCATAGGAGGAGCACGGAGGCGGTGGGGGCTTTTCAGGGGTCCAACAAGGATATAAGTAAACTTAATTTAACAACACATCAAAAAAGATTATACATCATGGCCAAGTGGATTTATTCCTGGCAAGCAAGGCTGGTTTAATACATGCAAATCAGCCACTGTGATATACCACATTGTAAAATAAAAGATAAAAAACACAAGATCATCTCAATTGGTGCAGAAAAAGCATTTGACAAGTTCAACATCCTTTCTTGATAAAATCTTTTAACATGCAGGCATGTAAGGAAAACTCAACTAACGTAACAAAGGCCATTTATGAAAAACACACAGCCAACATCATAATCAATGGGGAACAACTGAAAGTTTTTCCACTAAGATACAGCACAAGGCAAGGATGCCCACTTTCACCACTTCTACTCAACATAGTACTGGAAGTGCTAGTAAGACCAATCAGCTAAGGAAAAAAAAAAAAGGAATTTAAATTCGAAAGGAAGAAGTAAAATTATCTTTATTTGCAGATAACATTATCTTACATGTAAAAAAAAAACTCAAAAGACTCGTTAAAAAAACTATTAGAACTAATAATTCAGTAAGTTGGAGGATTCAAAATCAACATACAGAGATTAGTAGCATTTTTAAATATGAATAATCTAGCTGAAAAAGAAATCTAGAAAACAATCCCATTTGTAATAGCATCAAAAAATAAAATGCTTGGGAATAAGTTTAATTAAGGAGGTAAAGTACACTGAAAGCTATAAAACAATGGTGACAGAAATTGAAGACAAAAATAAATGGAAAGATATCCTGTGCTCATGGATTGAAAGAATTAATATTGTTAAAATGTGCATACTACCCAAAGCAGTACAGATTCAACAAAATCCCTATCAAAATTCCAATGGCATCCTTCACAGAAATAGGAAAAAAAAAATCATAAAATTAGTATGGACTTACAATAAACCCTGAATAGCAACAGCAAAACTGAGAAGGAAAAGAAAGTTGGAGGTATACTTTCTGATTTAAAATTACACTACAGGCCGGGCATGGTGACTTACACCTGTAATCTTAGCACTTTGGGAGGCTGAGGTGGGCAGATTATGAAGTCAGGAGATCAAGACCATCCTGGCTAACATGGTGAAACCCCGTCTCTACTAAAAATACAAAAAATTAGCCAAACATGGTGACACACACCTGTATTCCCAGCTACTCGGGAGGCTGAGACAGGAGAATTGCTTGAACCTAGGAGGCAGAGGTTGCAGTGAGCTGAGATTGCACCACTGCACTACAGCCTGGGTGAGAGCACAGGACTCCATCTCAAAAAAAAAAAAAAAATTATACTACAAAGCTGGACTAACCAAAACAATATAGCACTTGCATAATGACAGAAACACAGACAAATGGAACAGAACAGAGAGCCCAGAAATAAGTCCAAACATATACAGTCAACTAGTTTTCCATCAGGGCACCAAGAAAAATGGGAAAACAATAGTTTCTTCCATAAATGAGGCTGGAAAAATAATTTCCATATGCAAAAGAACAAAACTGTACCCTTATCTTATACCATACATAAAAATCAACTCGAAAATTGACAAAAGATCTAAATGTAAGACCTGAAATCACAAAACTCCTAGAAGAGAACACAGGGGCAAAGCACCTTGATATTGGCCTTGGTGATGAAATTTTGGGATATCATACCAAAAGCAAAAATAAACAAATGGGAATACATCAAAGTGAAAACCTTCTGCAAAGCAAAGGAAGCAATCATCAAAATAAAAAGACAATCTATGGACTAGAAAAAAAAAATATTTGGAAACCACATATCTGATAAGGAGTTAATATACAAAATTTATAAAGAACTCTTACAAATTAATAGCATTAAAAAGCCAATTTAAAAGTCAGCAAATAATCTGAAAGAACATTTCTCCAAAGAAAACATAAAAATTGATCCATCCAAGATAGCCTATTAAAAGTAGCTGCAGCCTACAACACTCACAGAGAGGAATGAAAAGGGGTGAGTGAATTCAGCACCTTTAACTGAAATATCCAGATTCTCACACTGGGACTGACTAGGCAAACACAACTCATGGATAATGAAGAAAAGTGTTGGGGGTGGGGGACATTATGGCCCACCCGGGAGTGGCATGGAGCCAAAGGAACCACCACCCTCGGCCAAGGGAACCAATGATGATGGTGCAACCCCACTCGAGAAACCACACTTCTCCCACAGATCTTTGCAGCCCATGGATAAGGAGATCCCCTAGTGTGCCCATGCCACTAGGGTCTTGGGTCTGATACACAGAGCTATGTGGAGTCTTGAGAGAGCAGACATTCAGGCACACACAGAGATCCAGGAGTTTTACATACTCTGGCCCCAGAATCCCTAGTAAGACAAGAAATCCATTGGTACATATCTCTAGGAAGGGGGTTGAATCCAGGAAGCCAAGAAACATCATTCTGTGGGCACCACTTCCATGGCACCTTGCAAGTTAAGATCTACTAGCTTGGAATCCCAGCCAGCCAATGGCAGTTGTAGTCCACCAGAGATGGGTCTGTGGGTCTGAGTTCCCGTGGGCAGGAGCAGCCACCATCTCTGTGCTTCGGTTGATTCAGCTGCTCCAGCCTGCCAGCTTTGGAGAATACAGGTAGTCCAGACAAGCAAGGGTCCCCCACAATGCAGCACACCTGCTCTACCAAAAAGCAGTCAGATTGCTTCTTTGGGCAGGTCCCTGATCCCATTCCACTGACTGGGTGAGACATCCCAACAGGAGTTTCCAGCCACCTCCTACAGGTACAGATGGACTGGCAACATGTCAGTACTCCCCTGCAATGGAGCTTTTAGAGGAAGTAGTTGGCTGTCATCTTGGCTGTTTCACAGCCTTCACTGGTGATACCACCAGGGAAGGGAGAAACTGAGGCAACTAGGGTTTGGAGCAGACCTCCAGCAAACTGCAGCAGTCCTACAGGCCTGTTAAAAGCAAAACAAACAAACAGAAAACAAGAACATAAACAAACAGAAAACAAGAACATAAACAAACAGAAAACAAGAACATCAACAAAAAAGACCCCCAAAAAAACCTCATTCAAAGGTCAGCAACCTCAAATATCAAAGGCTGAAAACTCCAAAAGTCATAGTGTCTCTTCTCCAAATGACTACAACATCTCTCCAGCAAGGGCACAGAACTAGGCTGAGACTGAGACAGCTGAATTGGCAGAAGCAGGCTACAGAAGGTAGGTAATAACAAACTTCACTGAGCTAAAGGAGCATGTTACAACCCAATGCAAAAATGGTAAGAATCACGATAAAACAATATAGGCACTGACAGCCAGAACAGCCAGTTTAGAGAGAAACGTAACTAATCTGATGGAGCTGAGAAACACAACATGAGAACTTCACAATGCAATAACAAGTATCAATAGCAGAATAGACCAAGTAAAGGAAAGAATCTCTGGGCTAGATTATCTTTCTGAAAAAGAATGAACAAAACCTCCAAGAAATATGGGATTAAGTAAAGAGACCAAACTTACGACTGATTGGTATCTGAAAGAAACGGAGACAATGAAACATTGGAAAACATACTTCAAGAGAACTTCCAGGAGAACTTCCCCAATCTAGCAAGACAGACCAACATGTAAATTCAGGAAATCCAGAGAACCCAAGTAATATACTCCACACAAAGATAAACCCCAAGAGACATAACTGTCAGATTCTCCAATGTTAAAATGAAATAAAAATGTTAAGGGCAGCCAGAGAAAGTCAGGTCATCTACAAATGGAAACTCATCAGACTAATAGCAAACCTCTCAGCAGAAAACCTACAAGCCAGCAGAGATTGGGGACCAATATTCAACATTCTTAAAGAAAAGAATTTCCAACCCAGAATTTCATATCTGGCCAAACTAAGCTTCAAAAGTAAAGGAGAAATATGGTTCTTTTCAGAGAAGCAAATGCTGAGGGAATTTGTCACCAACAGGCCTGCCTTGCAAGAGTTCCTGAAGGAAGCACTAAATATGGGAAGAAAAACCATTACCAGCCACTACAAAACACACTGAAGTACACAGACCAGTGTACTTCATAGTGATACTGTGAAGCAACCACATGAACAGATCTGCAAAATAACCAGTTAGTATCATGATGACAGGATCAAATTCACACATAACAATACTAATTGTAACTCAAATTGTAAATGGGCTAAATGTCCCAATTAAAAGGCATAGGATGGCAAACTAAAGAGCCAAGAACCACTGGTATTCTGTCTTCAAGAGATCCATCTCACATGCAGACACACACAGACTCAAAATAAAGGGATGAAGGAAAACTTAGCAAGCAAATGGAAAACAGAAAAAAACAGGGGTTGCAATCCCAGTTTATGACAAAATAGACTTTAAACCAACAAAGACCAACAAAGATCAACAAAGACAAAGAAGGGCATTACATAATGGTAAAAGGTTCAATTCAACAAGAAGAGCTAACTATCCTAAATATATATGCACCCAATACAGGGGCACCCAGATTCATAAAGCAAGTTATCAGTGATCTACAAAGAGACTCAGACTCCAACGCAATAATAATGGAGACTTTAACAGCCTATTGACACTATTAGACAGATCACTGAGAGAAAATTAACAAAGATATTCAGGATTTGAACTCAGCTGTGGATCAAGTGTATCTGATAGACAGCTACAGAACTCTCCACTGAAATTCAACAGAATATATATTATTCTCATAGTTACATGGCACCTACCCTAAAACTGATCACATAATTGGAAGTAAAACACTTCTCAGCAAATGCAAAAGAATGGAAATCATAACAAACAGTCTCTGAGACTACAGTGCAATCAAATTAGAACTCAAGATTAAGAAATACACTCAAAACTACAAAACTACCTGAAAACTGAACAACCTGCTCCTGAATGACTCTTGGGTAAATAATGAAATTAAGGCAGATATCAAGAAGTTCTTTGAAACTAATAAAAACAAAGAGACAATGTACCAGAATCTCTGGAACACAGTTAAAGCAGCATTAAGAGAGAAATTTACAGCACTAAATGCCCCCATCAAAAAGCCGGGAAGATCTCAAGTTAACAACCTAACATCTCAACTAAAAGAACTAGAGAACCAAGAGCAAAGAAACCCCAAAGCTAGCAGAAGACAAGAAATAACACAGATCAGAGCTGAACTGAAGAAGATAGAGGCATGAAAAACCCTTCAGAAAAATCACCAAATCCAGGAGTTAGTTTTTTGAAAAAATTAATACACTAGATAAACCATTAGCTAGACTAATAAAGAAAGGAGAGAAGGATCAAATAAACACAATCAGAAACGATACAAGGGATATCACTACTGACCCCACAGAAATACAAATGACCACCAGAGAATACCATAAAGACCTCTACACACATAAACTAGAAAATCTAGAAGAAATGAATAAAATCTTGGACACATACACCCTCCCAAGACTGAACCATGAAAAAACTGAATCCCTGAATAGACCAGTAATGAGTTCTGGAATTGAGGCAGTAATAACTAGCTTACCAACCAAAAAAAACCCAGGACCAGACAAATCCACAGCTGAATTTTACCAGAGGTACCAAGAAGAGTTGGCACCATTTATATGCAAACTATTCCAAAAAATTGAAGAAGGGACTCCTCCCTAACTCATTTATGAGGCCAGCATCAGCCTGATACCAAAACCTGGAAGAGATACAACAAAAAAAGAAAACTTCAGGCCAATATCCTTGATGAACATTGATGCAGAAAGCCTCAAAAAATACTGGCAAACCGAATCCAGCAGCACATCAAAAAGCTTACCCACCATGATCAAGTTGGCTTCATCCCCAGGATGCAAGGTTGGTTCAACACACACAAATCAATAAATGTGATTCATCACATAAACAGAATTAAAGACATTATTATCTCAATAGATGCAGAAAAGACCTTTGATAAAATTCAACACTCCTTCATCTTAAAAATTCTCAACAAACCAGGTATTGAAGGAATATACCTCAAAATAATAAGAGCCATATATGACAAATCCATAGCCAGTATAATATTGAATGGGCAAAAACTGGAATCATTCCCCTTGAAAACTGGCACAAGACAAGGATGCCTTCTCCCACCACTCCTATTCAACATAGTATTAGAAGTTCCGGCAAGGGCAATCAGACAAGAGAAAGAAATAAATGGTATTTAAATAAGAGAGGAAGTCAAATTATCTTTGTTTGCAGATGACATGATCCTATATTTAGAAAATCTCATCATTTCAGCCCAAAAGTTTCTTAAGCTTTAAGCAATTTCAGCAAAGTCTCACGATACAAAATCAACATATAAAAATCTCTAGCATTCCTATACAACAGGCAAGCAGAGAGCTAAACAGTGAATGAAGTTGCCTTCACAATTGCTACAAAAAGAATAAAATACCTAGGAATACAGCTAATGAGGGAAGTAAAGAACCTTTCAAGGGGAACTACAAACCACTGTTCAAAGAACTCAAAGAGGATACAAACAAATAGAGAAATATTCCATGCTCATGGACAGGAAGAATCAATATTGTGAAAATGGCCATAATACCCAAAGTAATTTATAGATTCAACGCTATTCCCACTAAACTACCTCCACAGAATAAGAAGAAAAACTATTTTAAAATTAATATGGAACCAAAAAAGAGCCCAAATAGCCGAGAAGATCCTAAGCAAAAAAAAACAAAGCTGGAGGTAACACACTACCCAACTTAAAGCTCTACTACAAGGCTACAGTAACCAAAACAGCATGAAACTGGTGTAAGAACAGACACATAGACCAAAGAAACAGAATAGAGAACTCAGAAACAAGACCACACACCTACAAACATGGATCTTCAACAAATCTGACTAAAACAAGCAATGCAGAAAGGACACCCTATTTAATAAATGGTGCTAGAAGAGCTGGGTAGCCATATGCAGAAAATTGAAACTGGACCCTTTCCTTACATCCTACATAAAAATTAACTCAAGATGGATTCCAGACTTAAATGTAAAACCCAAAACTATAAAAACCCTAGAAGAAAATCTAGGCAATGTCATTCAAGACACAGGCATGGGCAATTATTTAATGATGAAAATATCAAAAGCAATTGCAATGAAAGCAAAAATTGACAAATGGCATCTAACTAAAATAAAGAGCTTCTGCATAGCAAAAGAAACTATCATTAGAGTAAACAGATCACCTACAGGAGAAATTTCTCCAATCTATCCATCTGATAAAGGTCTAATATCCAGAGTCTACAAGGAACTTAAACAAATTTAGAAGAAAAAAAACAATCCCATTAAAAAGTGGGCAATGGCTATGAAAAAGACACTTCTCAAAAGATGACATACAAGCAGCCAACAAACATTATGAAAAAAAGCTCAACATAACTGATCATTAGAGAAATATAAATCAAAACCACAATGAGATACCATCTCTTGCCAGTCAGAATGACAATTATTAAAAAGTCAAAACACAACAGAGAATAAAACAGTAGCTATCGGAGGCAGGAAGAGCGGGAACAGGAGAATAAACGCGGAGATGCAGGTTAAAGGATACACAGAATAGCAGATATACAGTGTGAACAATTCTAGAGATCTAATGTACAACAAGAAGACTGCAGTTAATAAAATTGTTTTGAATTAGGGATTCTTGTCAAATAAGTAGATTTTAGCTGCTCTTGTAAAAAAAAAAGTATGGGAGATGAGAGATATATTAATTTGCATCACTACAGTAACCATTTTATTAGCTACATGTATCATATAACATCATGTTGTAAACCTCAAATATGCCATATAAAATTTATTTTTTAAAAAAGAAAACTAGGTTAAGTTAAAAGAGAAAAGGAAGTTAAGAAAATGTGTTGATAATTTGAAAATGAATTCTGGGTATGTTAAAAGATTTTGGAAGTTGGTAGGCTTGGTTCTTAAGCATATAAAAATATCTAGTGTTTTTCTATTTCCTTGTTGCAGATATGACACTGGGAAGAATTATTTTTGTAACACTCATGACTTTTTTTAAGGATTCACAATGAAATGAAGATAAGGCAAGAGGAAAGGACACCTTACTATTAAGTACAAACTCTGCTACCCACTGTTAGGTATCTTAGAAATGCTGCCTTATTTAATTATCATAGAAACATGGTGAGATGATTGATTCCCATATATACAATCTTATTAAGAAATTAAGCTGAGAGAAGTTAAGTAATGTGCCCAATCATACAGAGCTAGTAAAAGTAGCAGCACTGTAATTCAAATCCGAGTCTTTAACTCTAGTATGTTCCTGAAAAAAAAAAAAAAAAAAAAAAAAAAAAAAAAAAAAAAAAAAAAAAAAAAAAAAAAAAAAAAAAAAAAAAAAAAAACAAATAAAAAAGGAGATAAAGAAAAAATAAGGGGCAAAGACTGAAGAAAGAAGAGAGTTAAAGGAGAGAGAAACTTTCCATTAGTAACTAGTAAGAGTGGGAAATGAGAAAAGGTATTCAGATATATGTTTACAAGAAAAGTGATTATTTGTAACAAAATTAGCTAATTTCTGTGCAACTAAAAGGAGAGGATGAAATGTAAATTAGCTTTAAGGGAACTTATAGTCTATTTCAATTTCTTACTCTCTAGATAAGTTCAGCTCAAAAATGTTAACTATTATATATTCACCTTAGGATGCCAGATATTCTATTTGAATGATGCCACCATTGCACACAGATCTGCATAAGTCTTTCAAAACTGCCTTCAGAGTTAAGTTTATGAGCAAGAAAACAAACCTCATTACTTGATCCCCACATCTTGTTTCTGACAAAAAGTGATATAATCCAACTTGATCATCTAGTTTATTTACCCAACAAGTAGAAGGCTTCAGACTGTTTATAGCTACTTACAGCCTCTCTACCCTATACTCATACTTTTTTAAAAATCCTAATTTACCTTTATTCTATTACTAATTTTATAATGAACTGGTCAATGTTTTTGAAACCCCATCTTTGTTATAAAAATTTTGAAAATTAATAAGAATGCTATAAAACTACATGCAATGGTATGAAAACTATCTGTCATTACTTGATGGTATTCTGATCTTATTAGCAATAATTTCACTTTCTCCCTTTCTATCTTCCTCTCAGACCTCATCTACCTTTTGGCTGTAAGCTCTTTGCCGGTTTTTCTCATTCTGTCTGGCTCTCTACTGTTTCTTATTGCTTAATCTTGCTTTGTTGATGTGTATAATAAAAGAGCTACTCTGCATGCTTCACACCCTAGAGATTCTTTTTTCATCTGGTAGTAACTAAGAAGATGAAGTTAAATCCTTTAAATGGAAGGAAAAGTCTGAAAATAGTATCTAGAGGGTAAATACGTGGTTATGTTTGTAATCCTTTAATAGACTATCTTTATAGTCTATCTTTTTAGTGGATTTAAAAAAAACAAAGAATGTAAAGAAGACTAAAGTGGTTCCTCTAGGCTTGCCACGTGTCTTTGGTTGACAAGCAACCACAGGTGGTAGCAAAGGAACAGACTGGTAATTAGAAAGCTGATGTGACCCAAAGCGGAGAGAAGTACATTCCCCCACCATACAAAATTAGGCAGAAAAATAAGTATCTGCTCATATCCACATGTCCAATTTTAGTCTGAGGTCTATCACTAAACATATTTATCGATTTCCAGAAGTTATTAACAATAGTAAGTTTTCAGTAGGTAGTAATCATGTGCTAGCATTCTGCTGAGACCTTCTGCTATAATTTGGATGCTGTCCACCATACTAAATTGTAATCTCCAGGGTTAGAGGTGAGGCCGGGTAGGAGGTGACTGGATCATGGGGGCAGATCCCTCATTGCTGGTGCTGTCCTCACAACAGTGGTGAGTTCTTGTGAAATCTAGTTGCTTAAAAGTGTATGGCACTCCCCCACCCCCTGCTCCTGTTCTCACCATGTGATACACCAACTCATCTTTTGCCTTCTGCCATGACTGTAAGCAGCCCAAGGCCTCACCAGAAGCTGAGCTGATGCTGGTGCCATGTTCCCTATACAGCCTGCAGAACTGTGAGCCAATTAAACTTCTCTTCTTTATAAATTACGCAGCCTCAGAAATGTCTTTATATCAATGTAAGAATGACCTAACACACCTGCTAAGATTGAGTGGTAAGCAGGATGAACATAAGTCTCCCTTTCCTCAAGAAGTTGATAATCTAATGAATGGAACAGATACTAAAATAACTATTAAACAAAAGGATATTATAATTATAGTAAGTGTTATGAAATAAAGTACAGGTTGCTTATAAAAGTAAATACAGGGAAACTGATGACTATGGAAAACTGATATTAAAGTTTAGACATGAAGAATGAATAGGAGTTAGGTAAAAACCATTCCAGGAAAAGAAAGCACGATGCAAGCCAGCTATGTACAGAGTGACAATCTGGTGTATTCACAGAACACAGAGGCCAATACAGCTTGACTGTGGTGATTAAAGGGGGAGAATGGTCATAAGTCTGGAGAACTGACTAGGCATCACCTTATATGGGCTATTACGGGCTACACTAAGGATTTAGCATTTAATACCATGGACAATAAAAAGCTATTAAAGGTTTTAGGCAGGAAACTGACATTTAGATTTGTAATCTTACACAATCTATGCTATGTAGACAATAAAGTGAAATAAAAGAGTGTGTGTATAGTCAATAGAGAAAAGGATACAACCTAGGCAAGAGATTAATAGTGACTTGAATTAGGGAAGTGGCAGTGTTGATGGAGATAAAATGACATATTTGAGATACATTTAGAAGAATAAACAGGACTTTGTAATTGATTGCCTATGGGGTATAAGGTGAAGAAGATAATCAGTGATAGTTTTCTGCTATGAGTAACTAGGGAGATAATGTATAATTAAGATGGGGAACACTGGAGAAGGAGCTGCTCTGAGAGCAAAAACCAAGTTCTATTTTGTACATACTGAGTTTGAGATGACTATCAATAGACATACAATTGGATTCAATTACACAGATGGACTTACAGGCCTGGATCTCAGTAGGGAAGTCTGGGCTGAAGGCATAAATGGAATTCATAGACATGCATAAATATTATTTGAACTTCATGTAAGTAGTTACAAACACCTAAGAGTGTGGAATTAGAAAGAATGAACCTCAGATATACTCATTCAAATGTCAACATTTAAGAGTTGGATAGAAGAGGTGAAAGAGGGACAGAGAATGAGCAGCCTGGAAAGTAGGAAGAAAATCAGTAGAGATAATCATGGAAGCACAGAGTTCAAAGTGATTAAGTAAGGTAGAAGTGGCCAAATATGTTGAAGTCCTTAAAGATTAATTCACAAGATCAGCTTTACTGAAAGACTATAAAAGAGGCTGGATTGAAATTAGGTTAAAAAAAAAACAGCAGTATGGATAATCTTTATCATTCAAAAAATCTGGGTCACACCTGCACTAAGATTCATTATTTCACTTAATCCTCAAAATTACCATTATCCTTATTTTATAGATGAGGACACTGAGATTTACCCCAAGGTTAAGGGAGGAACCTAGTTTTCTCATCTCATCTAGATAAGCCCTAAAAGCTCATCTACTTCCGTGAAAAAATGAAAAAATATACCTCTGTTTCTGTTCCACAGTCATAATAAATTTAGCATCTTTCACAAGAACAGAAGCAGCCTGTTGCACGCCCTTCCTTGTTGCACAAAACTGAAAATAAATTCATAACTTTTGTATTAATCATGTTAAAATCTGAATATACTAAAAAATAAGCATCAACAATCCATACCACAAGTGTGGGTTTCTGATCAGAGTACATTTGTATAACACTGGCAATTTTGTAGTCGAGGGTTAAATCAAACTTAAACTCATTTTGGTTACTACTGCAGGGAAATCCAAGGACCACTTTCTGAAGTTTCACAGGTCTATAGCTCTCATCCATTTTCAGACATACAGCTGGTCTTTCACCATCTGAAAGCCATTCTGCAATCTTTAAAACACAAAAACATGTGCATTAAAATTTTCTTCTAGTAAAGTTCTATTGCTAAAAACAACCCAATTACAGATCACTTTAAGGTGAAGCTATAAAAGTATTTAATCAAGCAGACTGTTTCAATATTACATATTCCATTAATATTATTCTGTTGATATAGTGGCCAACACTACCAATAGCACTATTTCAAGATTATACCCACTTTTCACCATGGTAAACTTCCAATTAATTATTTTGTTTTATTTTCCTTCATAAGAATCTAAAGAAAAATTAAAATCAATTTTGTCATAGAGACCAAATTTATCACTGTCATTTTAATTTATTCACTATTTTTGAAAACTATGCCTCAAAATGGCTGACATTTCTTTTGTGTTGTCCTAAATATTAGATGAATAGTACCAAAGTAATGGTTGGCTTACGCTGACAAGGGTTGACAAGTTATTAAGCAAACAACAAACACTTGAGAGATAGCAGTGTCAAAAGCACACTTCATACTCAATGCCAGAGTCACTAGTTTCTGGAACTGTGGTAAGCAATCCTTATCTTTACATAGCCCAGTTAATAATCAGGCTCCATGCCCTGATATGAAAGTGACTGTTGTATTGACAGGAAGAAGGTAGATAAATGAGCTACATATTGCAAAGGAAGAAAACACTAATGCACATCCTCAGCATTTGGAATTGTTGCAGATACAGCTACAAATCGCATTAAAATAACAGTGCTGGTATTTTTTAAAGTCTGAGAAACAGACTTACAGTTTTCTTAAGGTTATCATGAGTAGGGATAATATCACATAAGAATTTACAGTCAGAGGGGAACAGGTCAAGGATAAAGACCTTAATTTAGAGAAAAACTGAGGAAGAAGATCTGACAAAAGATACAGAAAAACAGCATTCACAGAAGTAGTGTTCACCACAAAGGGGAAACGTTTCAAGACTTAGAGAGTACTAATATATAATAATCTCTTATGAATAAGTAAGAAAAATTTAGTATCTCAATGTGAAAAAAGGAAAAATGACATAATCTGGCAAACTGCAAAAAAAGAACGTAAGGTAGTTGATAAATATATTAAAAATATTTACTTGAGTAGAAATCAAAGAAGTAAAAAATTTTTAATGAGCTACTAAACAATAAATCCTACATTTAAAAATGATAATAGCAATAATAATTTCATTATTATACTATCCAGTGTTAGGATACAGGAAAATAGCTTCTGGTAGAAGTGTAAATGAATATAACATTTATTGAAGGAAGTGCTTCCTTGGAGTTTTATATATCCTTTGATTCAGTTATTTCATTCTAGAAGTTTATCCTAAGGAAATAATCATGGATGTTTCAGATATATTATTTTCACTCTGCTTACAACAGCAAAATTGGAAATAACTTAATCTTTCATTATTATAGTGTTTGATAAATTATAATAAAACCATAAAAATAGATATTAAAGAATATTTAATGATATGAAAATGTTTACAGGTAAAATGCAGGTCAAAAAAAAGAGTATGTACATGATACTTCCTACATGTGGAAGGACAAATACTAGGATTTAGTTTTGTTGTTTTAATAAACTTTAAATTTTTCTATATAATTTTTCTATATCATTCTTGACAAATATGAGCAAAACAAGTTGTCATTTTAAGAACAAGAAAATGATTAATTGTGCCAAATTAAAGACAAAGACAAAATATTTCATTGGAATAGACAATATAGTGGCTATTTGTGAAAACAATTTCTAAGAAGTAGTAGGGGAAAAGCAATATTATAGTAGGCTGAGAAGTGAACAGGAGTGAGAAAGTAGAGTCAGACTATTCTTTTTCAGGAAGGTTACTTAAAAATTGAAGAAAAAATTAAGTCATATATTCATTCACTTTTGCATCTATTATTAGTGCTGACCACAATGCCAAGCACACAGAATTGAAGAGCAAGTGGTAATCACCTAAGCAATTATTTTTATTTTCCACCACATTTTGCTATACAACTAGAGTCAGCTAGTTACAACAACCATCACATATTATTAGTGAAGTTATTATGAGGCACATGAAACTAAGACTTTCAGATACTAGCAAACAAAAAATTTCCACAAAAAAAGTTTTATTAAACCTGATTAACCAAATTTTATGGCCTTTAATACTGGGATATTTATGAGATATAGCCACATTTTTCTACAACATACTTTCCTACTAAAGGACAAAAAAATTCACTTTTTTTCTAAGATCAAAATGACTAAATATTTCACAAGTTATAAAAAACCTGAGAGCTCAGCGAAAATTGTAACTCACATCCTCAGCATTTGGAATTGTTGCAGATACAGCTACAAATCGCATTGGAGTAACGGTGCTGGTATTTCTTAAAGTTTGAGAAACAGACTGTACAGTTTTCATTCTACTGACTACAACTTCAAGAGTTGGACCACGATTTTCATCTTTTACAATATGTACCTAAGCAGGAAATCAATAAAAAATCACTAGCTATACAATTAAAAATATGTTTAATCAATTAAAATATTCAATAATATTAACATTCTTGTTTGAGAAAATGAGCATTTTTCACTTGAAGGGATAAAACAAACATATAATTTGGTTCAAATGTCTTTTTTTTCTATCTATTCTAATTATCTTTTTATGTTTATCTCTGAAAATGAATGCATTCATTACCTCATCAATGAGAAACAGTCGAACCAGCTGAACCAAAGAGTTGTCTCTCCATTTCCTAGTCATGCTATCCCATTTTTCCTAGAGAAAAAAAAAAGCATACGAGTAGTTTAATATGATAAGAAATTATAATAAATATTATTTAAGATATCAATAAAATTTTTAACATGACATATTACAAATAATGAGCAATTTTGGTTGATCCCTTAAGAGTATCCTGAAAAATATTTATATATTAAAAAATATTTAATGAATTTTTACAGTCTTACAGGTGTTTTAAAAACAGGGCCCTCAATTGTTTTTACACTGAACCACAAAATATTCTAAGTTCAAGTTTTACTACTTATTTTTAAATTCTACCAAGGTCCTCCCTCTACAATACATACTACTTAGGTTAAAAACAAAAAAACAATAAATATGATTACAAAGCATCCACAATAACAAACTACCTATTCTTTGTCAATTTTTCCTATTTGGTCATTTGTCTTTTACTTACTGATTTGTGGGTATTCTTTCTGTACCTTAAATTGTAGTATTTTTTTAATGTTTGTTTGTTTATATTATAAATATATGCTTCTAGTTTGTATGTTTTAAACTTTTTGTCTTGATAAAGAAAAATAGGTATTTTCTAACAAACCAACAAAATCATAAAGTATAAATAATACCTACTGGAGTTGTCATAATAATATGGGCATGCTGAATTTCAAATAGGTCATCCATTACTGTATCTCCAGTAAGTTCTTTACAATTCAATCCTATTGGTCCAAATTTTTCTTTCCAGTCATCAAAACGCTGACTACACAAGGCTTTTATTGGTGCCACTGTAACAATACAAAATATTCACTTTGAACATCAGTTCAATTTTAAAATCATTTTCACAAACTTTGGTCAATAAAGTTAGAATAAAAAATACACATCTACACACTCCTAATATTGATAAATTAAAAATTAACAGTATAATCATATTACTTAGAGCAGGGGTGTCCAGTCTTTTGGCTTCCCTGCGACACACTGGAAGAAGAACTGTCTTGAACCACACATAAGATATGCTAACACTGACTGATAAGCTTAAAAAAGAAAAAAAATCTCATCATGTTTTACGGAAGTTTACAGATTTGTGTTGGGCCACATTCAAAGCCATCCTGGGCTGCACGTGGCCTGCAGACCACAAGTTAGACAAGCTTGATTTAGAAATATCAAGGTAATAACCAAAAAGAACTAAAAATAGAAATAGAAATGATTTCTCAGGCAAGTATAACTAAAAGTGGAGAAAGGAAGGGCAGAAGATTATTGCTTTTCATTATAAGGCCTTTAGTGATATTTGATTTTCAAGCCATATGCATATATTAATTTTAAAAAGTTTAAAAATACACACCTCAAAAAGGAGAGTAAAGTTCCTATGCAAATTCCTAGAATTACAAATGTTTGATTTTATTTGCTCATTTTGCTGGTCCTTTAAAAAATAAGCACGTAAAAGTCAAATTCTCAATTCAAATATCAGTTTTTATTTATAATTCTGGAAAGTGTGTTTTAAATGTAATGACAAATAAGACCAGACTTTACTAAAAACGTATAGAAAACCAAGTAATTTCTATGGCCAGAAACTGAATTTATTTCTTCATTTTGCTTCAATGGTTTCTTGTTATTATAATTAATCATCATTCTTATATACTTACTGTAAACAATTTTAACATTTGACCATGGCAATGGTACTTCCATTAACAATCTTGTTATAGCTAGTTCAAACACTACAGTTTTTCCAGAACCAGTTGGAGCACAAATCACAAAATTCCTATCTGTGTAAAGAAGCTAAAAAATAAAAATTAATCAATCAGGTAATACATAGAATTTTTCACACACATTCTCAATTTATTAAAAAATATGCCTTAATAAGAATCTAAGGACTAACAATTCAAACACTTTTCCTCTAAATTTATAAAAACTGTAACTTTGCTCCAGAATCTCCACTCTCAAAAAACAACACTATTAATATTTTATTATGCTGTTTTATTTGTCAATGCTAGATCTAGAAGAAAATCATTCCTGACCAGGTGTGATGGCTTACATCTGTAATCCCAGCACTTTGGGAAGCCAAAGAAGGCAGTTATCTTAAGGTCAGGAGTTTGAGACCAGCCTGGCCAACACAGCAAAACCCTGTCTCCACTACAAATACAAAACTTAGCCAGGTGTGGTGGCTCATGTCTGTAATCCCAGTTACTTGGGTAGCTGAGGCATGAGAATCACTTGAATCTGGGAAGTAGAAGTTGCAGTGAGCTGAGATTTCAATTTTAATATTCAACCATGGCAATGGCACTTTCATTAACAATCTTGTTATAACTAGTTCAAACACTATAGTTTTTCTAGAACCAGTTGGAGCACAAATCACAAAACTCCTATCTGTATAAAGACGCTAAAAAATAAAAATTAATCAATCATGTAATATATAAAATTTTTCACACATTCTCAATTTGTTAAAAAATATGCCTTAATAAGAACTGCATTCAAATACAAACAAATCCACCTCTGAAAATCACATGTATTCATTTACCAAATATTTTCTGAGCTCCTATAATGTGCCAGACACTGAGTGTGGCAGTGCAGACATAAAGATCTAATAAATCCTGGGATCCAGTAGATCCCAATCTAGTGATCATAATCTAGTGAAAGGCAGAAAAATAAATAAGTAAAATAAAATACTTACATCATCAAAGGCTTTGGACTGTATATAGTTGAAATATGGAAATTCTTTGAAAATACTTCTAAATTTTGCCGCTTGCAGTAACATTAAGGAGTCAAATATTTCAGAATTTTAAAAATTGGTTACTTTTAATTTTAAAATTCAGTTACATTAATATTGATTCTGACAATATTTAATGATGAGGTTTTAATATTTGCTATTTGGTATCTCAAGAAAACAATTATATCAGAAATTATTCTAATCTCCAGTCACATTCCATATTCTGAAAAGAACTTTCCATATTCTGTAAATTTACACATTCCATATTCTGTAAAGTTCCTATAGGGAAATAAGAAATTATATAAGGGTTATACTTGAGTGCTAAATATGATGGAAGAAATGCAAGTACATAATGGCAAGTAAATCAGAGATACACTTGTTTACCTTTTCCAAAGTAGTACTTTTTCTTATTTATCTTGAGAAGGTCACTTGATTTTTATCTCTTCTTCGTGTGTTTCTGGTTACCTAATATTAAATCTCTTTGTTTTTGATAATTTAGTTGTGTTAAGTGGTGGGTTTAATTTTAATTATCAACATACTGGTTTGATAGGAAGAACTTAAACCATCCTTCCCCCATAAGAAAGTTCAAAAATATTAATAGATACAAAGAATAAACTGTCCCCTCTCCAAGGTGAGGGTCTATTGACGGATTGGGAGATATTTGTATTTATATGGTATTCTTCTTACAATATATCAACAACAGTTATTGAACACTATATACAAAACATATTACTAGATTTAGAAAGCTGTAGAAAGCTATAAATAAAGAAGAA
This sequence comes from Alouatta palliata, assembly GCA_004027835.1. Lineage (NCBI taxonomy): Eukaryota > Metazoa > Chordata > Mammalia > Primates > Atelidae > Alouatta > Alouatta palliata. The sequence continues at coordinate 18,603 of PVKV010020945.1, forward strand.
AATGAGTTACTACAATTGAGGCTTATAATCTATTGAAAGATATAAGATGGTTAATAACATATCTGAGAATACAAGTACACAATTATTTAAACAACACTTTTACAAAGATATACAAGAACTGATGGACTGCTGTAGTGATCCTGTTAAAACTTAACATATTATTTCTCTGATCAAATTCCCCCCTTTCTCTCAAAGTATATGGCTATGATCTTGTCTCTCCACTGTCACTCCCTCCCCCTAATAAGCCCCGCCTTTATCTCTCTGATTGCATGTCCTACTACTCTTTCCCCCGACTCATCTCCTCTAGCTATACTGAACTCTGCTGTTCTTCAAAAATATCAGCCATGTTCCTGCCATAAGGCCTTCTCTCTGCCTAGATTGGTCTTCCCTCCATCTTTCCTTGGCTCTTTTCCTTCCGTTAAATGCTTAAATCTGACCTTCTCAAGGTCTACCCTAAGTACTGTTTAATTCTATACCCTGATCCCTGAATCCCAGCAGCCCCAATTTAACCCCCTTACCCTGCTCTACTTTTTTCTTTTTCCATAATAGTCACCACTTTCTAAAATACTGACTTATTTATATGCTATTACAGCTGCTGAGATCTAGCTTCTTCCACACCCTCATCCCACGAATGTCATCTCCTCAAAAACAAGGATTCATCGTCTGTTTTCCTAAGTAACATATCCCAAATACCTAGAACAGTGCCTGACACATAGTAAGTACTCAGTTAATATAGGTTTGCAATTATTACACCAAGCAATTAATTTATAAATCCTCATTTTACTTTCTGTTGTGCAGTGTCATATCTGTGCCAAAACAAAAATGTAATTTTGCATTTGAAAATCTATCAGCTTTAGAAGGAATCTTATTTTCCTTCAAAATATGTCTCTTTGTATCAAATATTTATTTGTAACAAGCCCACAAGTGGGCCATCATGCTGGTTTTTCTCTCAGTAGATAGTTCCACATCAATTTATATTCACAAAAACGAATCTTTGATTCAGAGTAGATATAGAATCAGTGCTACAGCTCATAGGAAAACTCAACTGCTAACACCATTTATCATAACTATCAACACTTGAAATCAACTTTTTTCCTTTCATTCAACAAACTCTCAGCAGCGTCACCGAAATTATATGTTATAATGGGAAAAATGTCTGCAGAAGTGAAAATGACAAGACTACTGACAAAACTTCTACTGCCCTGAGGATTCAAATGTAGTAAAATATTTAAAAAGAATAAGAAAATAAGGTGTGTCCAAGTAATCCACAAACTCTCAAATTATCACAAATAGCATTCAGTCTTCCACCTTAAATACATACTTGGAAACAGTAAGATATAGTACAATGGGTTTTACAGCAAATGAACATTTTGGACAATAAATCAGTGGACACAAGTGTGGGCAGTAGTCCTAACTAATAAAGACCCCTAAACAACAGAACCACTTCAGCTGTGCTAATATAGTGTAAAGATCCTCAAAATTCTTCAAAAGGCAGTGTCATTATAGAAAGGCTTTCCAGTAAAGGATAAGAGGCCATCGTACAGATGAACATCTTTAACAGCTTACCGCTAATATATTTCCTATGTTTCCATCCTATTTTGATCACCAGAGAAGAGAAAGTATGGCAGCACTGAGACACCATGCTCAATAAAGTGCTAAACAATGGCTATGTTTATAGTTACTATATCAACATGTACAACTCTCTTATTGATCACTCTCCCCCATTTTAACTCAAATCAGCTATCTGCATTAGAGGCAACATTTCATGAGAAGTCAGGCATATATTTTCTAACCATACTTCAGAATTATCTGATGATCCCCAGAGTATGCAGGATTAGAGTTATTGTTGCCTAGATTTCTCTAGCACAGCTACCTAATATCTGGAATTCATTTTTTATTTTGTCAACTAGACCATAACTTTTGTGGATGCTAGGGCACTTCCAAGCACTGAGCCACGAATTATATTTTCTTAAAGCATAGCTGTAATGATGATATTTGACCTGCTCAAAAATATTACAGGGTTTCTCCTCATTACAGAGATCTTAAGTATTTTTACTACAAGAAAGAAGTAACTATGTAAGCTGACAGATACATTAATTAGCTTGATTGTGGTAATCATTTTTGCAATGTTTACATATAAAAAAATGTTGTACTTCTTACATATATACGATTTTTATTTGTCAATTATACCTCAACAAAAACAGGGGGAAAATAAAAATAAAAGCAAAAAAACTTTTACCTTGGTATTCATGACATTAAATGATATGATCCTAAGCTACCTATCTAATATTATTTCTTATTACTTCTTTAATCATATCTTTCACTTCAGACAAACTGGAAAGCTTATTCCTTCCAAATATATTTCATAATTTTTTAACTTTACCCTTGCTATGGCTATACTTTTGCCAGAACAATTTCCTTACTTTACCTGCCTTACTTTATCTTCCTTTCATTGTATTTGGAAATAGATAAATAAGTCATGATCCTTGCCTTCAAAGAGTTCACAGAGCATGAGAAAATAGTCACTAAACTGCTGGTGAATTAAAACGGAATAAGTACACTGTTATAGGCATACACAGGGTATTAAAGAAGCAAAGATGATGTAACCTCCAGAACATGCAAACATACTCAAAATATTTACACTGGAAATGTCCAGATATGAAAATTGGATTACATGTATAAACTCCAAATTAGATTTTCAAAAATATTAGATTTATAGAAATGTTACTAATCCACACAATGTCCCATTCTCATCCATTTCCCCTGGCCAGTTCAACCCAAGTTGGTTGCTCTGTCTCAAAGAATGAGAAATTATCTGTACCTATTTATAAGTAAATATGCTCAAGAGTTCTGCCAATAATACAAATCTGACTTCTGTACTTAACCTGTCATAAACTGATAACAAACAGTTCACAAATTGGCACCAGTCTGCAACCACATTTTGACTAGCACTATCACACACATGTACCTCTTACACAACCAAAAAGATTAACTTTTCCCTCTTTTTCTCTATCAACCAAAACAGGAACACAATTAAACAAAATGTTTAAAATTATGATTTCATAAATACAAAGCGGCTATTGTAAATAATTTAAAGGATACGAATTTCTGTGACGGCCTTCAATGAACCATTTTCTGTTACCTCTGAAAAAAAAATCCTACATATTTATATAAATATTAAAAATAAACTTTATGGTCAGAGGCTAGGACTTGCAATGAATATTTTTAACCTTTTCATGAAAACTGCTTCAATAAAACTAACATAACTTTTTTATGGAGAGCAAAGTTAAAAATATTTTTAGCACACAGCATAAAATATTTTAATACGCAGCACAGCTTAGAAAATAATGCAACATAATAAAGAAATGCAGAAACTGCAGAGAGAAAACCTAGTCAAATTTACTGTATTTTTATATTTTCCCCTATGCTAAGAAATGCAGATTAGTCTATACTCATAAAATGAAATGAAAAAGCAAGAAATTACCTTGAATATCATGAGGCTGGAAAGCAACTGAAAAAGACGGTGCTTTGAATATGTCTTCTTCATTTTCAGAAGCAGAAAAAGCATTATTTGCTGTAAACACATTTGCAGAATATTGATATTTCTGCTTCCTATTGCTACAGTTACTTGATTTCCCTTTGTTCATTTCTGTTTGTACAATTTTCACTGAGCCAATGTGAGAGTCCAATTCACTGTCATTAGAATAAGTATTCTCATGTATAGTATCAGATATTTTAAATAATCTGCAGGGGAAAAAAAAAGACCCACGTATTTTCTCACTTGTAACACTTGCTTGAAATACGAAAAACTAGCATAAAATTGGCCCCTTTAAAAACACTCACAGATTATGGTTTACTCAAACAAACAAGCTAAATCATTCTCCTAAAATATAACTTGATAAGTTTACCAGTGGTAAGTATGTCTTTTCATTTTCCTAAAACTCAGATCTAAGTCCATTTGTGATAGCCTCCAAAACGGCCCCAGTGATCTTTGCCTGATCCTCACCGTTTTACAGTCTCGTACAAATTGAATCACTGAATCAGGACTGGCTTGTGTTAGCAGAGTACCGCAGAAGTGCAAGTGTTTGATTTACAAGGCTAGGTAATAAAAGGCATTGTCCCTTTCCCATGGTCTCTTATATCTCTCACTCTGTGGAGAGCTAGTCACCACATAAAGAGAACACTCAAGCAACCCTATGGGGAGGCCCAGGAGGAGAGGTACTAAGGTCTCCTGTCAACAACCAGCACTGATTTGTCAGTCAAGGACAGCAAGCCACCTTGAAGACAGACCTGATAGCCCGTCAATCTTTCAGATGACTGCAGCATGGCTAACATTTTGATTGTGGTCTTCTTGTGAGAGGCTCCCAATATCTTTATGCATTCTCACAAGAGACCCTAAGCCAAAGTTGTCCCTAAATTCCTAGCCTGGAGAAACTGTGAGAGATAATAATGTTTATTGTTGTTTTAAGACACTAAGTTTTGGGATAATTTTATTACACAACAAGAGATAACTAATATTCCATTTAAAGTCAATAAAGTGCTTTAGAGAGAGAAAAAGCCACCAAATATAGTCACAGTAAATAGTAAAATTTATAACACCTAATAGTAGTTAAATTTAACTAAAGTGATTCAAGTTACTGAATTATATTAACAAAATAAATGTATAGGCATAAATTAACAAACTTGTTATGAATTAAAAGTTGTCAGCAACTGTAATTCACACCACAGAAGCTACCAGATAAGAAACAGTTTTCCTAGCCAATCAAGTCAGCACTGTGTACCCGCTAAAAAAGGAAAAGATGTAAACTAAGTATATTAGCAAATCAAATCATCCCAAACATTATCCAATAACCATTTCAATCTAAGAACTACTTCTTTGCAAAGTTCCATAAATAAGAAAACACTATCTTTATGACTATACTGTATTATATTCAACTGATCAAAAGATATTCTATCAAAGTAACTTGTTCACACTATCCTTAAAGGATGATGTAACCATTAAGGTTTCTAATACAACACTCACATCTATGATTTATCCATTCAGGGTCTGAAGATCAAGTATAATTAGCAATGGCCAGTGATTTCATCAATCATGTCTATGAAATGCAACCTCCACTAAAACGCCTTAACAACAGAGTTCTGAGAGCTTATGGAATGGTGAACACATCAATGTGCTGACAGAATGGCATGCTCAGAGAAGTTATGGAAGCTCTGTACCCCCTCTCTTATATTTTGCCCTATGTATCTCTTTCATTTGGAGTGGTACCCTTTATAATAAGCTGGTAAATGCAAGTAAAGTGTTTCCCTTAGGCCTCTGAGTCATACTAGCAAATTATTAAACTTAAGATGGGGTCATGGGAATCCTCAAATTTGTAGTTGGCCAAACAGAAACGTGGGTAGTCTGGGAATCCCATTTTCAGCTGGCATTCAAAGTACTGTCAGTCTTACAGAACTGAGCCTCTAACCTGTGGGGTCTGATAAAGGAGTTAAGTGTCAAACTGATTTAAATTGTCAGACACCAAGTTGCTGTCAGAGAATTGGTCAGTATCAGTCAACACCCAGTCTTTATATTTATGGTCAACTGACTTCCAATGATGGTGCCATGACATTCAGTAGGGAAAGAACAGTCTTTTCAACAAATGAGGCAGCAACTGAATATCTACATGCAAAAAGAAAGAGGATGGACTCTTACTTCACACAAATATTAAAATATTAACAAAATAGATCACAAACCTAAACATAAGAGCTAAAAACTCTGCAATGCTTAGAAGAAAACCTAAGAGTAAATCTTCATGACTGTGGATTAGGCAATAGTTTCATAGATATGATAACAAAAACAAAAGCAACCAAAGTGATGCCAAATAAGTATTATACCAAAGCAAAAGCATAAGCATAAAAGAAAATTTAGATAAACTGGACTCTATCAAAATTGAAAACTTCTGTGCTACAAAGAACACCATCAAAAAAGTGAAAACGCACAGAATAGAGGGAAATGTTTGCAAATCATACAGATGATAAGGAACTTTTATTGAGAATAAAGAACTCTTAAAACTCAACAATTAAAAGACAAATAGCCCAGTTAAAATATGGACAAAGGATCTGAATAAGACATTACTCCCAAGAAGATACACAAATGGCGACAATCACATGAAAAGATTCTTAACACTATTGCTATGGACTGGGTATTTATGTCCCTCACTCCAAATTCATATGTTGAGGTCCTAATCCCCTTTGGAGGTGAGGCCTTTGGAAGGCAGTTGGGTTTAGATGAGGTCATGAGGGTAGCTCCCCATGATGGGATTAATGTCCTTATAAAAAAGAAGATGAAACATGAAATCTCTCTCTGTTTATACACACACCAAAGAAAAACCATGTGAGAACATAACTACACAGAGGGTCCACATCAAGAACCCAACCTTGCTGGCACTCTGATTTCTGACTTCCAGCCTCCAGAACCATGAGAAACAAACGTTTGTTATTTACACCACCCAATCTATGGTATTTCATTATAGCAGTCCAAACTCAGACAATTAGTCATTACAAAAATGCACATCAACACCACAGTGAGATATCTGGTCACACACCCAGTAGGATGGTTATAATAAAAAAGACAGACAATAACAAGTGCTGGCCAGAATGTGGAGAAACTGGAACCCTCATATATTGCTGATGGGATAGTAAAGTGATGCAGCCACTTTGGAAAATGACTTGGCAGTTCCTCAGAAAAGTTAAATATAAAGTTAACATATGACCCAGCAATTCTACTTCAATGGACTATTATTTGGCCATTAAAAAAATGAAATACTGATACATAACACAGCATGTATGAACCTTGAAAATGTTATATTAAGTGAAAGAAGTCAGCCACAAATGGCCATATTTTGTATAACTCCACTTATATGAAATGTTTAGAATAGGTAAATCCATAAAGACAGAAAGTAGATTAGTGGTTTCCAGGTGCTGTGGAAAGGGAGGAATAAAGAGTAACTGTTAATTAGTAAGGAATTTATTTTGCAGGAGATGAAAATGTTTTAAAATTAGTTAATAGTGATGCTTGCAAAACTATGTATTATAAAAACCAAGGTGGGTAAAATACATAAGAGTGAAAAAAATAAGAAAATAAACAATGAATTCTACCCTTCAAAAAGGTGAATTTTATAGTATGTGAATTAGAGCTTATTAAAGCTGTTATTAAAAACACTATAGAGATCAACCTCAGCTGGACCCTTTACAGTGTCCATCAATCCTACCATTATTCTCATTAGACTGCTTTACCATTCTCCATAATTTATTCCACTCTTTTCATTCTTACTCAATACTCTTTTTCCCTCAAACTCCACAGATAACCACATCTACTATATTATAGAGAAAACAAAAACTGTCAACTAAACTTCTTCTGAATGTTGAATCCATATACCCAATTGTCTATTTGGACTCTTTATAAATATCTAAAATCAGTATGTCCAGATCTTTACTCATCACCATCCCCCAAACCTTTTCTTATCTTGTAGTTCTCTATATCATAAAACGGTACTACCAACCTTTGTAATTCTGGCTCAAGCCATAAACCTAGGAGTCAGATCTCGTATCTAATAATGACTAAAGTCCTGTGGGATTGTATCTCCCAAATTATTCTGGATTGTCTCCATTCCTTATTCCATAGTCCTAGGTCAGGCTACCATTTTCTTCCATCTAGACTAGTAAGATAACCTTTCAAGCAGACCTTCACAACTTACTTTAACTCCCTTCTATTATAATTCATCCTCCATTCTGGTGCCAGTAAAGAACTCTTAAATAAAAGAAAATCAAATTTCACTCCTCTGTTTAAAACCCAAGGCATTAGGAAAATGAGTCTCAAACTTTTGTGTGCATTAATATTCACCTAGAAAATTTGTTAAAAATGAAGATTTCTGTGTCCTATCTGAACTGTTGTGGTACCATCTGTAGTAGACAAAATAGTTAAATATTATAATTACAGTTATTTTTACATGTAGGACTAGGACTATAACAGCAGGAATGGAGAAAGTCAGGAATTATTTAGGAGATACAATTTTCTGTTTTTCTCATTCACATTTTATTATATTTAATACTTTTAGATGTACAAATATTCAACTTTATTCACATAACATTTAATTTAATTATAATAATTACCTTTTCCGGAATACCGATGTGCTCTCTCCTTTATCTTCTGCAAACTGAACTAATTTTGTATCATCAGGAACACTCTTCTCAGGTGCTATCTCAGTGTCAGTGTGATTTTTACATTTCTGAGAACCATATGTCAGCTTTCCAGCAACATGTGATAAGTCACTGTTACCTACCCCTTCTAAATTTAGACCATCCTGTTCATGTTTATTAGAAGAAAAGGCAAATTGGAATTTTTGTGTTGGTGAAACATAATTTGTGTCTTCATTAGTTATCTTTAAATTTGATGTTAACACTTTCGGCCTCTTTTCCTGACCTACAAAAAAGGAATGTATTAATTATTATAAGCTCTCCATTAAAGAAAATTTTCAGAATGATAATGAAAAACTTTAAAATTCCAAGTTAAATATGAAAGCCAAAAGCAAAGCACTAATACAATAGTAAGATAATCTGTCATATCATATATGGTTTTAAAATACAGGTGATTGTTACTCTTATGGTATATTACATCATTGAAAGACACTCAGAAATTAATGTGGAATTACTGAATTAAATTTGAAGTTTATATAGCACCTGCATTATAAAATAGGTTTATTTCTGACCCATAACAAATGATTTTATGAGTGATTATGAAGATTTAAAATTTCTATGATTTACACCAGAAATACAATGACCAATTATATAAAAGTTACAAAACACAATTCATTATTAACATATCTAATTCTTTCAAGTTTGTAATCTTGCTTCTAAAATCAAACTAAAGGAATATTTTCATCAGAGTGATACAATTTTAAAGGTTTCTTTAGAGGCTTTACAAGAATTTTTAGGGAAGTTTAGGGGGTTAGGGGGAATTTGGATGTCTGACTAGAACTTAAATTTGCTTTAGCATCTATTTATGTACATTACACCCTATGCTATATATTTGAAACAAGTATATGTATATAAAACATATATGTAAATTATGAAACTTAATAATAAAATATATATGCATGAACCTATGACCCAATTTAAAAATTAAAATGTTATTAATATTACATTATATCACATACATTGTTTGGGTGTGCTTGCTTTTGACCTTTTTAAAAATGGTATCAGACTGTATTTAATCTTCTGCATCTCGCTTTTTTTACTGAGTATTTCTGGGATCTGGTTATCAGGAGATCTTACCTTTAGTAAATAGTAAGGCAAAAACTGAACAGCAGTGATAGGAGTTTTGATAGTAAAAGAAAAAATATTCATAGAACAAAAATCAAAATACGTGTGTATAATACTGTATTGTGTGCAGTTATGTGTGCATATGTATGTGCATTACATATAGAGAGAAGGAAAATGTTTAAAATTTTAGGATTTGGTGGGCACTATTTTGTTTTTGGAGGTATGTATGTATGTATGTATTTGGAGATGGGGGGGTCTGTTTGTTTATTTATTTATTTATTTATTTAGAGATGGGGTCTTCCTATGTTGCCCAGGCTGGAGTGCAGTGACTATTCACAGCCTCCCAAGTAGCTAGGACTACAGGCAAATGCCACTGCATCCAGCTTGGTGAGCACTCTTTTTAATAAAAGAAGGATCTGACTTTCATTTTATTTCATTAAAATAAAGAAATTTTAATTGATATATAATGAGTATATATATTTTGGGGGTATATGTGATATTTTGATACATGCATACACAATATGTAATGATCAAATCAGAGTTTTTCAAAAAATATTGCCATCAACTGTATGGGTTTGGCTTTATAACAAATATGTGATAATTTACCTAATAGTCTATGACTTTCTAATTCTTCCTCTAATTCCTGAGTATCTGGAATTTCTGAAATCAATGGAGCAGGAGGGAGAAACCAATCCCATGACTTTTCATTGTCTAGATGGCTATATAAAATATAAAAATGTGAGTATATATGTTAATAAAGATATAACATGAGAAACTATATATTTATTAAACACTACTTAATTATAGACTCTTAAACATCCTATAAATTAACTTTCTGTCAGGACTTTATACAGCAGTGTTCAAGCTCTCACCCTTATGTATCATAGGATTAATGATACTGCTGTGTGAGATATGCTACCTAAATAATGGCAATAACGCTATCTCCTTTTCTCCAATTCAAATGCCAGTAACAGGAATCTTAAATCTGCTCCAATATAAAAACAAAGTAGTAAATCATCCTCAAACTTTAGTATTTTAACTATTACAAGTAACAAATTACTTGACATACCTCACAACTAATCATGGGTCATCAACATGTAAATGACACCGTTACTGATATTGAAGAGCTGGGATCCCCAAGCCCTGGGCCACGGACTGGTACTGATCCACACAGCCTCTTAGGAACCCAGCTGCACAGCAGAGGTGAGCAGCAGGCGAATGAGCCTTACCACCTGAGCTCCCACTCCTGTCAGATCAGCAACAGCATTAGGTTCTCACAGGAGTGCAAGCCCTATTGTGAACTGCACAAGAGAGGCTTCTAAGTTGCATGCTCCTTATGAGAATCTAACTCATGCCTGATGAGCTGAGATGGAACAGTTTCATTCCGAAACCGTCCGTGAAACAATTGTCCATGAAACCCGTCCTTGGTGCCAAAAACGTTGGGGACCGTTGTTCTAGACTATAGTTTTGCTATAACATTATTACAAACTAACGTCCTAACATAAATATTTCTAATGCAGAACCATCTACAAACTACAGAAAATCCAAGAAATCATTTAAAATTGACAATCTCTTTATAACCTACAGTAATTGATATTTTTGCCACCCTGTTGGCATCATTAACTACCCCTCCTTATCTTTCAACTGTGATCTTGTTAACTGATACTGCTTTAATGGTTCCTTTCCCATCAAAGTTGACTTGTTCTTCATTAGGACAAAAAGATTAAGTGTTAGGTAACAGGAAATAAAGTTGGGAAGAGCATGATATATTCTGTCTACAAGTCCCAAAGATTTTCTGATCTAGTCATTTAGGATGTTAAGCTCTCTAAAGTGAGAGATTCAATCTTTTACTTTTCTGTCTCTCAGAGCACCTAGCACATAGCTACTCCAGCCCTATTTTCCAAGCAAAAAATCTACCACACATTATCTGACAATGTCTCACAGACTGTTTAATAACAGACCAGATCTTTTAAAATTTAGGACAATGTCAGAGGGTCCCCAAGATCACCCCCAGTTCAATAATTCCCTAAAATGACTCATAAGACTCAGCATATAGTCCTACTCATGGCTATCAGGATGAAGCCCAAGGAAAACCAGGCATAGGTGTTCAAGAGTCTTCTCCCAGCAGACTCACATGGGAGGCACTTAATTCTCCCAGTAAGCTTAGGACAATACCAGTGAAATGTTGAAAGAAGTGAAGCTCTTCAGGGACCCAATGCCTAGGGCTTTTATTGGGGACTAACATTAACACAAGTATTCCCTGTCTGGGACACACCTAAATTCCAGAATCTCAAAAAAAAAAGCAGGTGTTCAACATAAACCATATTATTTGTATAAATAGTTTACACCTAGTAAGCCACTGTTGTCAGTTAATGGAGGGGATCTTCCTGAAATCTAAGTTCTCAGACTCTAGCCAAAGCCAACCTTGCAAGCAGATCATTTCATGAACAGCAGTTTAAGCCTGCTATGTTAACTCTGTTTTGCCCAAGGACTATTTCAGAAAATCCAAGAAAGAGGATAATAGCTCTACTACTCCGCTTCTTAGTAAAATCAAATCTTCCTTATAATTTCCCAATTGTTTTTCCAGAGGTGACATCATCATCCCAGTCACCCAGAATCCAAACCATAGTATCTTTTTTACTAACTATATCTAGATACATTATTAGGTCTTATTGTATATTCCTTGTAATGTTTCTTAATCATTTCTTTTGTGTTTCCACTGTTATTATCATAACCAAGGTTCTTATTAATTTGTCTTAACTGCCCTCACTGATTCCAGGCTATCTAATATATTTTACAAGTTCCTACCGCATTCATTTCGAATTGTTCTCATTACATTAATCCATTCAAAATCTTTCAGTGGCTTTCAAAGATTGCCAAACTTCCTAGTGGCCTTAGACCACCTTACAGTTTTAACTCTCCTACACATACCTTATACTCCAAACTAAACTGAACTCCTTGTTGTATAACAAATAGATAATGCATTCTGTCTCTCCTCTTTTTTTTTTTTTTCCTGAGACAATAGTCTCACCCTGCCGCCCAGGTTGGAGTGCAGTGACAAGATCTCGGCTCACTGCAACTTCCACCTCCCATGTTCAAATGATTCTCATGCCTCAGCCTCCCCAGTAGCTGGAATTATAGGCATATACCATCATGCTCGGGTAATGTTTGTATCTAGTAGAGACAGGGTTTCGCCATGTTGGCCTGGCTAGTCTTAAACTCCTGGGCTCAAGTGATCCACCCACCTTAACCTCCCAAAGTGCTGGTATTACAAGTGTAAGCCATCACACCTGGTCACTCCTCACCTTCGTTCAAAGGTATTTACTCAGCTTGCCCCTAAGCCCTGCCCCACTCCAATATCCACCTACAGAAGTTCCACTATTTTATTTATTCATTAATCCATTCAGTAATTATTTACTGAGTACTATGTGCCAGGTATTGTTCTAGGCACTAGAGCTTATGTTGAAAGGCTGGGTGAAATACTACCTTTTCCAAGAAATCTTCCTAGGTTCTCAAAGATTTTCTCCCTCCCTTCTTCTTATAGAGGGAATCTATAATATGTATTATAGTCTTCCTTGAGTTGTGTGAATGTATAGATAGATAACAGACATAAACAGACAGATAAGTAGATGGATAGATATGACAGATAGGTGTTTGATACTCCCTCTAGATTGTAAACACCTAAGAGTTTCATTTTTATGTGCATTTATATCAGCAGTACCTAGCACAGTCCTTTACATAATTACATGTACTATTCAAAAAGTATTTGTTGATTTAATTCCATGGCTTTTAAAACATAGTTAATTATGTCCAAAATCCTTATTCCTGCATTTAATGCACATCACGATCTACCTTCAACTTAGAATTTCCAATTTTATTCCCAATGTTTCTCCTTCATGAATTGTCTACTGCAGGAAACTTTACTACACATTCTCCCTTAAAAGTACCATGGATTTACCACTGTACCGAGAGGTAAAAAGAAAAACAAAAGAATCATGGATTGTCCTATCTCCATTCTTTTTCTCTTGCTCTAACACTCTGCCTTCAAATGCCTACTTCTTCTCTTCCCATAGGAATTATCAAATTCTTCAAAGCCTCCTGAAGTCTCCCCCTACTACCCAAAAGCCTGACCTAATTGTGTAGTCCAAGACAATCTTCCTTCCAAGTCTGACATTTCATTGCATGAACATATGCTTGTCATTTGCTTTGCACATATTTTTGACTGTATTTTGAGAAGGACAACCATATGTCACAAAATGTGCATTGGCCAGTCCTGATTAACACATGTTGCCCCAGTTGGATGTACTCTTTCACTCTCAAAAGTATTCCAGTATAGATGATTATTTACATGGTCATATTACTTATTAATGCCTTTCCATTTGTGTGTTTAATCTCCTCAACTAGATTTTAAGTATTTTGCAAATAAAAGTCTGTTTAATCCTCTTATATAGCCATTTCAGCTTTCAATATTTGAATGAGCAAGAAAAGAATGAGGCAATAAATATACCTCATTAAAACAGGATAATACACTAAAAATACATAGAAAATTCAAAATTGAACAATGCACATGAAAATCCATAAAAGTATTGAACATAATACCTACTCTCTAGTCTTGTTTTCTTTGATATCACATCTTTATTCCCACCCCTACTTCCTGCCAGCACTTAATGTGCCTATCATACTCTGCCTTTGGCATACTGTCCATTCTGTTTCCAAAAGGTGACATCATTTGTCCTGGGCTATTCTTTGAACATTATTTCCCATTTTTAGCTTGGCCAAAAATAATCTGAACAAACCAGAAACGCAAATAAATGCAAACCAAATAGGCAAGAATCTATTCTTTTTTTTTTTTTTTTTTTTTTTTTTTTTGAGATAGGAATTTCACTCTCTGTTGCCCAGGCTAGAGCGCAGTGGTGCCATCTTGGCTCATTGCAACCTCCGCCTCCCGGGTTCAAGTGATTCTCATCCCTTGACCTCCCAAATAGCTGGGATTAGAGGCATGTGCCACTAGACCTGGCTAATTTTTTTGTACTTTTAGTAGAGACAGGGTTTCACCATTGTTGGCTAGGCTGGTCTTGAACTCCTGATTTCAGGTGATCCACCTGCCTCAGCCTCCCAAAGTGCTGGGATTATAGGCATGAGCCACTGCACCCGGCTCAAACCTATTCTATTTTTAAAATTATAACATTCAGCCAGGCACAGTGGCTTACACCTGTAATCCCAGCACTTTAGGAGGCTGAAGCGGGTGGATCATGAAGTCAGGGGTTCGAGACCAGCCTCACCAACATGGTGAAACCCCGTCTCTACTTAAAAATATATATATACAAAAATTAGCCGGGCATGGTGGTGCACACCTGTAATCCCAATTACTTGAGAGGCTGAGGCAGGAGAATTGCTTGAACCCAGGAGGTGGAGGTTGAGGTGAGCCAAGAGCATGCCATTGCACTCCAGCCTGGGTGACAGAGCAACACTCTGTTTCAAAAAAAAAAAAAATTATAACATTGAAGATGCTAAATTTCAGTTACTCCTCTATGCTACTGCTAAGAGAACTCCATGTTTACCTTATACATAACTGAAATATCATTCTGTTGATTCCTCATTTTTATTTGTATATTTACCAGACAGAAAATTAAAATTCTCCCAAATTCAAAAAACCCTAAAGTAATACACTATGTTATCAATCTTTAAGGAAGACTTACTTTTCAGCTTCATCTGGTTTTTCCAAAAACAAATTATCCAAAGAAAACAAGCAATCATTTGATTTCAGCATTGTTGAAAACTGGACTTTGTCATAAATCTACAAAACACAGAAAAAGTAGTTTATATTTTATTCATAAAAATGTAGAAAAATATTTTTGCATATATCAATAATCACTAATTTTCCACAGACTCCTATAAAATATAACCACAGACTATCCTTCCAGCTTCATTGTCTACAGCTTCCTCCAAAGCACCTCAATATTTAATACATTATTCTCTGTTTTCCACTCATTCATGGATTTACACTTGCTCCCTTCTCTTCATAGTGTACCCACGCTTAGAATGTGTTTTTTTCCATTCTCCAACTGGCAAATTCCTATCCATCCTCAAGGTATAGGTCAAATGTCACTTCTTCTTCAAAGGCTTTTCTGAATTTGTCCTCTTCCTCAAGGCAGAATTAATCAGTCTTCTTGGGCTCTTAACTTTGTTCATACCATTATTTTTGAATCAGGACAGCATATTTTATTGTGATTGTGTGCGCCTCTAACAATATACTATGTACATATCCAGGGATTTGCTTCAAAATAAAGAGGAGAGATTAAGGAGTATTGAAGCAATATTGACAACGAGTTGATTACAGCTAAGGCTATATAATAGGTATATAGAATTCATTATAATATGGTTTTTTTAATATGTTTGAACTTTTTCAAAATAGAAAAAATACAAGTTTAACATATGTATGTATATTTACATTCATATTATATAATATATACATCATGTATGTTTATATTGTTTTTTAAAAGATAATTTTTGGACTCAGAGATATTATCTAAACATAAAGGATAAAAACATTCAGCATTGGCAACTTTGGAACATAACAAAAATCTAAGGCTGAACAAAGACTGAAACATGGTAGAAAACTAGCTCTCTAGAAATATATATTGCCCCCTTCACATTAGAATTATTGTTTCCCTGCATATCCCAATTTTTTCTAAACTCTTAAACATGATAGAACATTCTACATGACAAACATAAAATCAGATGAACAAACTGTAAAACATAAATCACACTTCTGTTTCTTCTGCTATAGTAAATACATTGTAAATTTGTCCTCAAGATCGAAACTACGATAAAAGAAACTGTATTAATGCCATTTAGTGGAGAAATACGCATTACCAAGTCAGATTATGTCTCTCCAGTTTTGAATCCCCCTTGATGTGGGGATGAGATACAAGTGGGAGTGATGTGGGGAAGGGAGAATGTTTCCACATACACCGCCTGACAAACGCTACTGGTAAGAGAACTAAACCTGTATATCTACTTTAGGGCTGTTCTTATTGATACAGAATATTGCAGGGTTTTTTGCTGCTTTTGTTATTGGGTTCTTCCCCCTCCCATCTGTTTAATATAATTGTCCTCTTCATTTTTCTCTATCTCTTAATCAGTTACCAACAAAAACAAATAGTAAAAATGAAACAAATTAGTGTGGTTCTATAAGTGTCTAAAACGATTTGACTATATGAAAAATAAAAGCCTAGGATAATAGGGAAGGAAGTAGTCATTCAGAAATATGCAAAGTCTTTAACATCTTTAAGTAAACAATTTCAGAACTTGAAAACAATTATCTGAAAAAATATAAATGAAAATGTTAATCATGTTTTTATATTGCCCAGAAAGTAACTAATAAAATGTTCCCTTTCTAGTTTTAGGAAAACTAGGTTCAAACAAAACAAATTTTTTCTAAAATAAAACTCACCAGACCACTTTTGTACAGCTTTGCTACCTTAGAATTTCAGTCAAAAATCTCAAGGCTAACATTTATATACCTGAATTATTTCTTTCCAAAGCAGCTACAAATAGACAATAAAACTACAAATTTAAAACATTTGGGAAGAAAAGTGTTGCATAAACTAACAAAAACCTCCTATACAAGCAGCAAATATTTTCAGAAGAATCTTAGATTTGATTTCTAGTTCTAGCATACAAGAATATAACTTGTTTTGGTTCAGAATAAAAACATCAGGTAAATATTTTAGTTCTGATATATTTCTATGGGAAAAAAACACCCCTTATCTAAAACTGTGCATCCTCTCATCCTGCATTATTTTTCTTCATAGCATGAATTGATAACTAACACTATAGTATATGCTTAGTTGTTTGTCATGTTTCTCCCTTTAGAGCAAGCACCAATAACCCAGAACAGTGTCTGGCACACAGCAAATGGTCCATAATAATTTATTATGGAATAAATGCACAAACGATAACCAGTTTATAAAAATAATGTTAAATAAAAATACTTCTCTGTTAACTTAGAAACTTAAAATTTGATCCTCAGTCTTCAACGTTCAGTTTAAAAGTGTGAAATTTTTTTCTAGTTCAGGATTATGTAAATAAAATCACGAAGGTTCTAAAAGATGATAGATTTAGCACTTTCATTATGTAAATAAAGCTAAAAAAAAAAAAAAAACAGGTCCCAAGAGGGACTTTGCTACAGTTCAGTATGAGTTTGTGATGTGAGCGAATGCTATTTAAGTTAAAGTTCTAGGTTTAGATTCAGATTTTCTAAGTTCCTATTATTTATTATTAAAGTTTTAGTTTCAGCATGTGGCACAAAATTAGATTGCCAAACACAATAAACAATACCATTCCAAGTAGTTGTAAGTGTCTGCTCTACTACAATCACTGTTAAAATACTTATTTTTAACACTATATAATGTGCAGTGCCGATCTGCACCTTCTCTAATTACATTAATGACCATTCACCGTTTCGCCTTCTACAATCTTTACTTACTGTATAAAATTCCAGGTCTATTATTTATTTCTTACCATTTTTACACAGAAATATATTCCCTATTTTAAAAGTACAGAAACTCAGATGATTTGCTAGAAATTTTTGTGAGTGAAGGAAGAATTCGGGACCAACATTTATGGGAATAACCGACCGTCACAAATAACTGCAAAGAATTTGACTAAGAAGGAAAAATCAACGGGAACAAATTACTCCGAGGCTTGGCCAGGGAAAGGACCACACAATTGGCGGAGCCCCAGATCTCACCCGCTCTCCCCAGGTTCCAACCGGGCCGGAAGGGTCGGGCTGAGGACCGAAAACAGCTTTGGGGAGTCCCCAGGGAATATCCTAACTACAAGGCAGAGGCCTTAGGGCCCCGAGAGTGGCGCAAGCTCGGGGCGCTGGGGCGCCTCACGTCAACCCCGCGTTCCCGGCTCCTCCCACCGCTGTGAAACCCGGCCACTCAGACAGAAGCGCACGCGGCGCTCGCTCGGGGGGCACCACACACCAGAACACAGACGCAAGAACCAAACACCAAGGAGCCGACAGTCGGGGCGGGCCGGACGCCCAGCAGGTACCACCCGGGCGGGAGCCGGGTCCGGCCTGCGGCCGAGCGAAACTCAGGCCTCGCCGTTTCTGACTGGAACGCAGCTGAGGCGCCGGGCGCGGGCCTGCAGCCTGGGGTCGGCTGGTGACCGACAACTCGCCGCGCCCGTCCGTCCGCTGCCTGCCCAGCAGAGGGCTCCAGAGCTCGACCGCCGCTCGGGCGGCTCGGCTGGTCCCCACCTCCCCAAGGGCGTCTGACCCCGGTCCCTACCTAACCCGCGGGCGTCCGAGCCCCAGTCTTCACTTCCCCGCGGGCAGCTGCGAGGCCAGTCGAGCGCCGATTCATCAGCCACTCGGAAGACCCCCAGCCTGGCTAAGCCGAGCTCCAAGCAATGGATCGCCCGAGCCCCCTACCTCTCCGTTCCTGCCTCTCTTTTTCTCCAAAAGTTTATAACTGGTTTTGACTATATCTCTCACAGGTTACTGTGTCTATTCTCATTAATACAGCTCCTAATCTGGGTTCTACGGGTCTACTAAGTGGTACCGTTTGCCTAAGCTAGCCTGCTTCTCTACCCCCACAACCACGACTCCACAGACATGCCCCAGGCTGCCTTTCTCATAAAAGTTAGCCAGGCCTCAGCTCTGGGACTGCCAGTCTCTACTTACCTAAAAAGTGTTTTACCTGTATTATTTATAAAATATCCCAATGGTACTCATGAGGTAGGTATTACTGAGAAACCTGATTCAGAAATAAAGTTAAATTTCAGAAATAAGTGCTCTAAAACACAATGACATTTAAATATGTTTAGCCAACATGAATTTATAAAAAACAGGGCAGTAATGTGTTCTTAAGCTGTAAACATGAACAAACTATAACTTAATTCTTTTTTATTTTTATTTTATTTTATTATTTTTTTAATATATATACTTTTTATTGCATTTTAGGTTTGTGAAGAACATGCAAGATTGTTGCATAGGTACACACATGGCATTTTTATTGCATTTTAGGTACATGTGAAGAACATGCAAGATTGTTGCATAGGTACACACATGGCAGTGTGATTTGCTGCCTTCCTCCCCATCACCTATATCTGGCATTTCTCCCCATGCTATCCCTCCCCAACTCCCCACCCCCTGCTGTCCCTCCCCTTTTTCCCCCCGACAGACCCCAGTGTGTGATGCTCCCCTCCCTGTGTCCATGTGTTCTCATTGTTCAACACCCGCCTATGAGTGAGAATATGCGGTGTTTGATTTTCTGTTCTTGTGTCAGTTTGCTGAGAATGATGGTTTCCAGGTTCACCCATGTCCCTACAAAGGATGCAAACTCATCGTTTTTGATGGCTGCATGATATTCCATGGTGTATATGTGCCACATTTTCCCTGTCCAGTCTATCATCGATGGGCATTTGGGTTGGTTCCAGGTCTTTGCTATTGTAAACTGTGCTGCAGTGAACATTCGTGTGCATGTGTCCTCATAGTAGAATGATTTATAATCCTTTGGATATATACCTGGTAATGGGATTGCTGGGTCATATGGAATTTCTATTTCTAGGTCCTTGAGGAATCGCCACACTGTCTTCCACAATGGTTGAACTAATTTACACTCCCACCAACAGTGTAAGAGTGTTCCTATTTCTCCACATCCTCTCCAGCATCTGTTGTCTCCAGATTTTTTAATGATCGCCATTCTAACTGGCATGAGGTGGTATCTCAATGTAGTTTTGATTTGCAT
>PVKV010020946.1:0-38665 GCA_004027835.1 Alouatta palliata
CATGTGCATACGAGGCGCAGCGGGGGGATGGGAGCCAGCATGTGCATTTTGGAGCCTCTGACTGTTTTGATGCATAGACAAGCTCAGGAACCTGGAGTTGGTCCAACCCCCTCACCAACAGTCAAGAAAACTAGGACTCAGATGACAGACGTGTCCTTCCTAGTTGTATAGTAGGAAGTGACAGTCAAGATTCAAATTCAAACGCCGGCAGGCCTAGCCACCAACATGAGACTGCCTCTCTTGGAAGGAGAAGGCCAGCTTCAACACCAACCACATCTCTGGATGTGGAACTAATGTCTGGGCCTGGGACTAACAGAAAAAATCCAAAGGCAAAAGATGGACTGAAATATATTAACGTAGTTGAAATTTCTGGAAAGTTCACTTCCAGAAAGATAAAAATCCATTAAAGATAAAAAGGATAGCATATTAGAAGCAATATTGGCAGCAAATAAAACAGTTAATATACTTGCAACACTTCTCTCTCATCTGTCCATCTATCTGTTATCTCTTTACCTTGACAGTCCATTCAACTCCATCAGGAAATCTTTAAGGCTGTCATTGGCTAAATAAGCAAAGAAGTTACATGTGCATACAACACAATAATTAGTAAACAAATACTTAACAGAGAATGTTTAATCTGGTCAGCAAGACTTTAAAATGTAAATTAAAACAAGGTACCATTTAAAACTATATTATTATATATGTACATATTGTCAAAGTCAAAATAAAAATGGAGCAATGAATCTCTAACATTTTATTTCGGAAGCAACCATTGCAATTTGGGGCATACACACAGACTGGGTGGTCTCTGGTACAGCCAAAGAACAAAGAGATGTTTGGGGGTTTTACGAAAAGGAGAATTGTTTCTAAAGACAGTTCATTGGTGCTAGGAAGGTTTGGGGGAGCTGGCAAGTGCGGACTGGTGAGTGAAGGTGGTAGGTAAAGCTAGTCTTAGAGTCGCAGCAGGTTGTTTCAATAGCCATTAGATAAAACTAGTTTCAGGTTACAACTGGCAGTTTCAGCAGCCAGGCTTGTGGGAAATTTACTCCTTGGAGCAATGTTACGTGCCCCAGGTGCTTTTTCCCCAACACGTTTGACTCTGATTTAGTTGAGTATGGCAAGAATGACCCAATTTGTACAATCAACTTTCACAATGTATACATATTTAAATTTATAGGAAAGGACTGGGAAGGATACACACGGTGGCAGAATTGTCTAATTTTCTCTATCTATTCTTTCCCCCTTAAAAAAAAATAACCAAGCACTTGTATTATGGGGGCAACAGGGAGTGGAGAAGCTGAAAAATGCTCCGTTTCAAAACTACACCGGGCAGCCTCCCTATGGATAAGGGTGGCCAATTAGAAATAAACTGATATCAGGCCAGGCACAGGGGCTCACGCCTATAGCCCCAGCAATTTGGGAGGCTGAGGTGAGCAGTTCACCTGAGATCAGGAGTTCGAGACCAGCCTGGCCAACCAACATGGTGAAACCCTGTCTCTACTAAAAATACAGAAACTAGCTGAGCATGGTGGCTCATGTCTGTAGTCCCAGCTATTTGGGAAGCTGAGGCAGGAGAATCATTTGAACCGAGAGGCGGAGGTTACAGTGAACCAAGATCATGCCACTGCACTCCAGCCTGGGCAACAGAGTGAGACTTCATCTCAAAAAAATAATTTTTTTTAAAGAAACAAAGAGATATCATAGGGTAGGGGGGCTTCAGGGAAAACTCTTTAGAGAGGGGCTGATTCAACTGGGAAAAACCGTGGCATTGCCCCTCCAGCCTTCTCCTTGCTACCTGGAATGCAGGCATGATGGCTGGAGCTCAGGTACAATATTAGTCCACACAGAGAGCTTAGGGATGAAGCCATAAACTGAAAATGGGCTCTTCATGACTAATGAGCATGGGCCCACCATGCCAGCCCTGAAATGCAAGGTCCGGACTTCTTTTATGTGCAGAAAAATAAATCCAATCTTGTTTAAGCCTATGCTATTTTGGTTTTCTGTTATATGCAATTGAACCTAAACTTAACTGATACACACACCAAACCTCTGTGGAAGTGTAAATGGGACTTTCACACGTTAGTTTCTATTCATGCTCTTGCTTGCATTTATTATTTTTTATCTTTTACAATAGAAATGTGTTCGAGTATTACTTGTATAAGTCTCTGTTTTGGAGTGCCAGCCCCACCACTCCCTAGCTCTGTGACCCTGTGCCATCAATTTCTCTGAGCCTGTTTCCTCATTTGTAAAATGGGCATGATGATAATAGAACTTATGTCACTGGGTTCTTGCAGAGCTGAAATGAGCTAATGTACAAAACATTCTCGGTATGGTGCGTGGCTTACAGCTATTGCTGTACTACATTTGCTACCACCTAGGCACTGGTGGTGGCAGAACCAATTAGAAAAACCCAGGACATGTTGTTGAGTAAAAAAACAGGTTGCAAAACTGGCACGGGGATGTGATCCCTTTTGTGAAAAATTATTTTTATGTCTACATCTATATGTATATCTATGCAGATTATACATATAGATGGATATGTATATCCAGAGACGCCTGAAGGGGTGGTTGGCCAAATGCTAGTAGTGGTAATTTCTGGGTAGTAGAATTTTTGCTTTCTTCTAGATGGTTGAAAGATAGCGTGTATTAACTTTTGAGCAGGAAAATAAACAAAAGAAAAACCCTTTGGAAAACATTGTTCCAGTTCTCATGCCAAGAATCGTTAAAGCCTTCATGCCTTTTGACTTATCTCACTCTTGAGAATTGACCTGAGGAAATAATTCAAATGAAGGAAGAAGCCATATCCATAAAAAACATGGACGACAGCAGTATTTATTGTCGGGAAACTGAGCAACCATGTAAGTGACTTACATTAGGGTAATGATGATTAAATTATTTACTCACGGGAACATTGTGCAACAATTAGAATAAGATGATGACCATGTAGCAATGTGGAAAACTGCTTATGACAATGAGAACTGAAAGGGGCAGAATGAAAATTAGATCTGGGCCAGGGTCACATCTGGGTAAAAATATGGCATGCATTTAGACTAGGACTGGAAGGGAACACAGGCAAATAAAAACGATGTAATTTGTTGGGACCACTGATTATGGCTGATCCTTTTTTCTTTTTCATTTAGAATTCTGTCCAATATTTCTATTTTGTTGTTTCATAATAATAATTTTAAAATTGGCTTCAAAAATCCCCTCAGGGAGAAGGGCCAGCAGGGAGAGAAAGATAAAAGAGAGATCTGGAATTCTCCCAGGAGGGGGACATCTGAGTCAGAGGAACTCAGAGGTAATGTACAAGACATGGAAATTAGACTGAGTTCCAGCTCAGTCTTCTACCTAGATGGTCCCAGAGGTTGTATTCCCTTTGCTTTCTGACTTGGCAGTGATAATCAGATGACCCAAACAGTTGCCAAGGCAGTACTGATGATAAAGCTAGGATCGAGAATGCTCTTCAGGCTGGGCGTGGTGGCTCATGCCTGTAATCCCAGCACTTTGGGAGGCCGAGACGGGCAGATCACCTGAGGTCAGGAGTTCGGGACCAGCCTAGCCAGCATGTCGAAACCCCATCTCTACTAAAAAAAAAAAAAAAAATAGCCAGGCATGGTGGCGTGCACCTGTAGTCCCAGCTACTCAGGAGGCTGAGGCAAAAGAATCACTTGAATCCAGGAGGCAGAGGTTGCAGTGAGCTGAGATCGAGTCATTGCATTCCAGCCAGGGGGACAGAGTGAGAGTCCATCTCAAAAAAAAAAAAAATTCTTTTCAAGTTGGAATCATGTAGAAAAATTGATCATGCTTGTTATTGATGAAGCTGTAGAGAAAAGAGCACTAGCAGGCTGGCAAGAGTGTGAACTGGGCAGGCTTCCTGGAGGGTAGTTTGGCATTGTGTATCCAAACAAAGGATGTGCAAATCCTTACAGTCAGCAAATCCACTTCTTGGGATTTATCCTAAACCTAAGAAAATGATCAAACCAGTGTATAAAAATATTTACATAACATGTTCATCACAGAGTTTATATATATATATATATATATATATATATATATATATATATATATATTTAGCAATAACTTAAAAGAGTTTATATTTATCAAAAATTAAGCTGGGCACAGTGGCTCATGCCTATGATCCCAACATTTCAGGAGACTGAAGTGGGTGGATCACTTGAAGCCAGGAGTTCAAGACCAGCCTGGGCAACACAGTGAGACTACATCTCTGTAAAAAATTTAAAAATTAGCCAGGTACGGTGGCTCATGCCTGTAATCCCAGCACTTTGGGAGGCTGAGGCAGGTGGATCACGAGGTCAGGACCAGCCTTACCAACATGGTGAAACCCTGTCTCTACGAAAAATTCAAAAATTAGCTGCGAGTGGTGGTGCATGCCTGTAGTCCCAGCTACTGAGGAGGCTGAGGCAGGAGAATCACTTGAACCTGGGAGGCAGAGGTTGCAGTGAGCCGAGATTGTGCCACTGCACTACAGCCTGGGCGACAGAGTGAGACTCCGTCTCAAAGAAAAAAAAAAAACTAAAAATTAGCTGGGCGAGATGGTGTGCATCTGTAGTATCAGCTACAAAGGGGTGGAGAACTGAGGTGGGAGGATCACTTGAGCCTGGGAGGTTGATGTTGAATTGTTTGAACCTGGGGGGCAGAGATTGCAGTGAGCCAAGATGGCACCATTGCACTCTAGTCTGGGTGATAGAGCACTACTCTGTCTTAAAAAAAGAAAGAAAAAAAAAAAAGGAACTGGAGGCTGAGTGTGGTGGCTCAGACCTGTAACCACAGTGATCCCAGCACTTTGGGAAGCCAACGCGGAAGGATTGCTTGAGATCAGGAGTTCAAAATCACCCTGGGTCACATGGCAGAAACCTGTCTCTACAAAAACTTTAAAAATTAGCTGGGTATGATGGTTCCAGCTACTCATGAGGCTAAGGTGGGAAGACTGCTTGAGCCCAGGAGGTTGAGGCTGCAGTGGGCTGTGACTGTGCACTGCACTCTACTCTAGCCTGGGTGACAGAGATGTCTAAAAGAAAGAAAGAAAGGAAAGAGAGAGAGAGAGAGAGAGAGAGAGAAGAAAGAAGAAAGAAAGAAGGAAAAAAGAAAAAGAAAGAAAAAGAAAGAAGAAAAAGAAAGAGAAAGAAAGAAGAAAGAAAGAAAGAAAGACAGAAAGAAAGAGAAAGAAAAGAAACTGGGAAAACTACATTTTTTGGCATAACCATGCGTTAGTACACAATGGAGACACACTGTGATCCCAACACTGAAAAACTGGATATAGACATAAATTTACCATGGAAAGACACTCACTGCATGCTAGATAAGACAAGAAAGCTCCAAAGTAAGATGTACATTATCCCATTTTTGTAAGATTGTCTATCTAAATCCGTTCATTTGTGTATCAGAATTTCTGCTAAGATATACGCCAGAACCTTAACAATGGCGAATCTTTGAATGGTGGGATCACAAACTGAATCAGGCAGTTTAGTCTCGATTACGGTGCAGCAACCCCGGGAAAGCCTCCTGGTCTACAATGGCAGAGATTCGTTTCTCTCTGCTGTTCATGTCTCCTGTGGCTGGCTGCTCTGACCAGCTTCTTCACCCTGGGCTGACAAAACAGTCTCCATGTGGACATTGCAGGTCGCTGCAACAGACAGCTGATGGACCACCCACTGGCTCTTACAACCAGTGCCAGGCAAGTTTTGTGGCCCTTCCAGATTCAACAAGATCGGGGTATATAATCCTCCCGAGGCCCTCAGGTGAGGTGTGTGCCAAGGAGGGATAGCAAACGCTTTGG
The DNA here is from genome assembly GCA_004027835.1 of Alouatta palliata. NCBI lineage: Eukaryota > Metazoa > Chordata > Mammalia > Primates > Atelidae > Alouatta > Alouatta palliata. The sequence continues at coordinate 5,798 of PVKV010020946.1, forward strand.
ACATAATACAATCTACCACACAAGTTACTTCATTCTATTATTTAAAGTTCTTTTCTTCGCAGAAGGGGGTGAGAGGAGAGGTGAGTGGTCTCACAGGCATGACGCCAGCTACAAGGGGCCGGAGAGCTGATGTGGGAGGATCACTTGCTTAGGAAATTGAGGCTGCAGTGACTTGTGATCATAGCATTGCACCCCAGCCTGAGGGACACAGTGAGACTCTCACCCTCCCCACCCCCAAATTGGAGAGGTCTGGACTTTGCCTAATATAAGAGGCAGGCCACTTGATCGTGACCTACGGCAAGGATAAAACAGTGATGGGACAGAGACTTCTGGATGCCCAGAAGTGTTATGCCAGGCCTTCTACTTACTGCCTACAGGACTTGAGTCAAGTTAGGGAGCCTCTATGAATGTACCTATCTGTAAAATGGAAACGAAAACAGCTGTCCTGTCTACTTCACACTCCTCAGCAACGGGGAGGGCTGGCTCATGGGTTTTCAAATTATCAGTGCTCTACCTGCAGGCAGGTTTGGTGTTTCAAGCTGTAACCACATACCCACACATACTATACGTCCCCAACTTCATCACCAAAGGGGGTTGTTCACCCTCTTTACTTGTGTCTATGTAGGGCAGGTGAAAAGATGACAACCCAGGTCCCATGATGGCGGAGGAGAAGCCCCCTGATGGATGAGACGTGGAAGGGCTGGGACGTGAAATGAAGGACCCTCTTCCCACTTTGTCATGGGACACTGGAAATAGCCATGTCTCCCTTTCCTCCTGCCCCAGCCTCCTGGGATGGAAGGCAAGAAATGATTGTAATCAGGGGTTCCCAAAAGGGAATGATCATTAGGGCTATGTATGAGCATTGAAAAATTAGATTCCCGGGCTCCACCTCCAGGAGCTTCTGATTCATCTGGTGAGGGTAAGACCAGACTGAGTCACAGAAGGTGATCTGTGCCACCCCGACTTGGCCCTGGCTCCCACCCAGCTCCTCTGCACAGGTCTCATGAGGTGTCCCAGCAGGGAGGCCCGGACATCTCAGGTGGCACAAGCCCTGACAGCTGGGAGAAACCTGAGTGGTCCCAGGTTATCTGATGGTGCGCCTGCCTCGGCCCCGTGCTCGCTTCTTACATGTCAAGATCAGGGGAAGTCTCAGGAAGCAGCTCCCCAAGCAGCATGGGTCACCCCACAGGCTGCCCCAGGGCCAGGCTTTCCAGGGCAGCAGGGGCAATGGAGGTGGTAAGAAAATGGTATCCCTTGTCCTGCTCCTAGCCCCTCAGAACCAAATATGCCCCTGGCTCCCATGACCTGCCTGCATACCACAACTGACAAGTCTGGAATTAATCTCTTTACGCATCTATCAACCTGGCAGCGAGTTCCTCGAGGGCCAGGACAGGTCTTGTTCCTCCCTGCATGCCCAGTGCAGCCCCTGGCACACCATTCGTGCTTGCTTAATATTTCATGAATAAAGGAGAGGTAGTAACACTTACCATGTTACCTCAGGGTCGAAGAAGGACTGATATTCACACCCACTGGGCACATGGGAAACGCACGTGCTTACCTGAGAGGTGGGGAGGCCCCATCCTGTCACCCAGCCAGAGGCTGAGCTTAGCATGCCCCATTTGGCCGTGGTACTAGATTACTTCTGGGGTACCCTGTGACATACGGTATGAAACTTATGGAGCTTCTTCCCAGGAAAATGCCCCTCCCACTCCGTCTCACACATACAACACACCAAGTCCAGGTAAAGAATACCAGCCCTTCACCAGGCACAGTGGCTCACATCTGTATCCCAGCACTTTGGGAGCTGAGGCAGGAGGATCACTTGAGCCCAGGAGTTTGAGAACAGCCTGGGAAATACAGGGAGACCCTGTCTCTACAAAAAAATTAAAAAATTATCCAGGCATGGTGGTGCACACCTGTAGTCTCAGCTACTTGGGAGGCTGAGGTGGGAGGATCACTTGAACCTGAGAGGTCACAACTGCAGTGAGCTGTGGTCATGCCATGGCATTCCAGCTTCGGTGACACAGCAAGGCCCTGTCCCTGCCTCCCAAAAAGTATCAGCCCTTCAAAAAATGGAGAACTCTTTTTTTAAGAAAGACTAAAATTATCTACAACGATTGTATGTGGTTAATGAATTTATTTACTTATTTTGAGATGGAGTCTTGCTCTGTCACCCAGGCTGGAGTGCAGTGGCATGATCTCGCCTTGCTGTCAACCTCTGCCCCCCAGGTTCAAGTGATTCTCCTGCTAAGCCTTCCAAGTAGCTGGGAGTACAGGTGCATGCCACCACGCCTGGCTAACTTCTGTGTTTTTTTGGTAGAGATGGGCTTTCGCCATGTTGGCCAGGCAGTCTTGAACTCCTGAGCTCAAGTGATTCGCCCACCTCAGTTTCCCTAAGTGCTGGGATTACAGGCATGAGCCACTGTGCCCAGCCTGATGTCTACAACTTTTAAATTATTCAGTAAAAAAAAATTATACACACATATCTATCTAAAGATGATGTAAATGTGGCCAAAAATTAACAATTGATGAATCTATAGGGTGACCACAGAGTCTGGAAACATTTTATTTTTAAAATTTTTTAAAGACAGAGTTTTGCTATGTTGCCCAGGCTGGTCTCAAACTCTTCGGCTCAGGTGATTCTCCCATCTCAGCCTCCCAAAGTGCTGAGATTACAGGCATGAGCCACCCTGTCTGGCTTATCATATTTTTCAACAGATTGAAGATGTCCCTGGTGGCATTATGAAAATTTGCCTATTTCCAGACTTTCCAGCCACATAGTAGACAAAGAATATAAGGTCTCCATTGAACTATCCTTTCACCTTTTCTGTAGGTCTGAAATCTTTCAAAATAAAATGTAGGGAGTGGAGGAAGGACCCTAGACCAAGCTTCTAGTCCCGAAATCAGGATTCCACACTCTAAGAAGGAGCTCAGACAAAGGAGAGGACCACAGTCAAGGCAGGCTCCAGATGTGTTTATTAGGCTATTTAGGTAGAATCATGTGACCATTTCTGTAGGTAAAAGGACAAAGAAGAATTACAAACACTTTGGGTCTTTCCTGAATTCTCTCCCCTTTCTCTGGTCAACTCCACCTGCCTTCACTCTCAAGGGAAAGACACAGGCGGAAGGGAGTGGGTGAGGGGACTCAGGAGAGTCTGTGTGGCTCCTGTCACCCCAAACATATTCCAGTTGCCCAAAGGTAAGAGGCAAGGCTTGCTCTGATCTTTCCCAGTCCTCAGAGTCCAGCAGGCCACTGTGCTGGACACACACATGGGTCCACTAGCATACATCAGTCCTGTGTTCTCTCCCGTATGGTCGAGGCTGGAAGCCTTAGAACTCTATTCCTCAGCATTTCCTGCCAGCCAGGATTTGCTTTAAAGTCCACTAATGAGAGGCACTTCTAGAAACCATGATTCCTTTTCCAGCCGTGGCAGGCAGTAGGCATGAGGTTCTGTAGCATCTTCTGAGCATTTTCCTGTACATATCTGCTTTCGTGCTGCTGGAAGCTGAGACCGTCAGCAGGAGTCTTCTGTGCCTCCTGCACGTTGCTGATTTCTGACAGTTGCTGCTGGCTTTCTCCAATTTTCACTTCTCTGTCCCTTTCAATGGTTTTATAAATACTTCATTCCTACAGTAGATCCTTCCTGCTTATGTTAATAATACCTAGAGGGGACATGGTTTTCCTGACTCATCCAGCTGTCTTAGGACCTTACTCCAAAGTAAGGAAGGCTTCTCCTGGGGAGGTAATCGCCTGTAGAAAGATTTCCAAACACTGTTCATTCGTTGATGCCAAAAGGTAAACAGAAGCTGACGTGGGTGGTAAGCAACTCCCAGCCATGGAACACATGCCCGCCCGCGAGTCCGGAGATGCTGAATGGGATGCAAGCTCCCGGACCAGAAATGTCCTCCCATCTACCTCACTGCTGCCATTCCCCTGGGGATGCCAGGGCTGGGAAATGGCCACATGGAGCAGAGACGGCTCCCAATAACGGAGATGTCTGCAGGACAGACCCGGCCCTCAAAGCCCACCTGGCGTTACCCTGGAACACAGGAACATCTGGTCATCCTCCTGGCTCAGGGGAGGGGGTTCTCTGCTGCCAGACCTCTTGGAGCTGAGGCAGGAGGGTCAGCAAGAGAGAGTCCAGCACAGCCAGACCCTCCCAGGAACACCGAAGACCCCTGGAAAACCAAGAGGCCCAAAGGTGACTACTTCATCTTACCAATTTCAAGTCCATCCCCAACCAGGGCCAAGTCCCCAGCACCCACAGGCCCCTCCTTAACCATCAGTCTTTCTTACTTCTGGGTCTGTGAAGCTGTAGTCAGGGATTCCCTGGGATACCTCAGCCCTGTCTGCCCAGCACCCCCAACACACCTGTGATCCAGCTGCAGTAGGCCATGCTCCAGCAGCTCCTGCACCTCCTTGTTCGCTCCAAACACGCCCCACAGGGTCAGCTGGGGCTCAAACTGCTCCCAGTGCTGGGGAAGCCACAGGGTCAGAGGTGGGGAGCTGGCCTGGCTATTCCAGGCCATGTGGCTGGGGGGTGGTGAGAGATGGGGGAGGGGCCAGTCCAGCATGGAGATCTCAGCAGCTGACATGCATGAAACCAGAAGCAGGCCAATGGGCCAGCAGGGCGGTCAGCACCTTCACGCCTATACCACTGAGGCTGGAACCCAGCTTCCAGCCAAGCCAGGCCTTCCTCTATTCCCTCTCTCTTCCCTCCCCTCTCAGCCATCCCCAGCCAGGGCTTTATGGCTCTGACTTTATCCAGAGCAGCTCTAGGTTTGCTTGATCGTTATCTACTGTGCTTCCTATGAGAGGTCTCAGTCCTCCTTAAAAACATTTGGAAACCCTTTATCTATCTATTGCTCCACACAGCTCAGAAAATTGAGGTTCAGAGAGGTGGAAGGATTTGTGTCCAAGGCTGCAGTAGAATGGGACCTGGAACTTGGGTCTCAGCAGCCCTGGTCTAGGGTTCTTAGCTATGCACCACACTACCCACTGCTTCTGCCCATCGGGCCTCAGCTGGACCCCAGGCCCCACTTCTAGCTGCCAATCCCGCAGGAGCTAGAGGTGTATATGTGGAGGGGGGGTTGATTCTGCAAGACTTAGGAGGGAGTGGTGTGCAAGAATCCCAACTCCTTACCTGGTGAGTGATCCCCACATCAGTGCGTAGCCCCAGGGCCAAAACTTCCTCCAGCCTCAAAGAAAAATCATCAAGGAGTCTTGGAGAGGAGGCCTGTGCTCCTCCCGTTCTTCACATTCTACCCTGGGATGTGTTTAGGGGAGGTTAACAGGGACCATGCACTATGTGGCAGGGCAGGGGCCAGGGCAAGGCAGGAAATAAAAGAAGTACAAGTGGAGGTGGTTCTGGGGAGTGGGGCCCCTGGGGGAGACCTGTGCCCTTGGATGCTCACAGCTCCAGCCTGCCCAGGGGCACACGCTTCCGGGTGCCATGGCCAAACCGCATCACCTCCTTCATCCAGTTGTCAGGCTCCAGTGTCTGGATCCGAGCCTCCCGGGTGTGGCCTCCAGCCCCCTGGGGCATAAATCGCCCATGGGCCCCTGACAACATCAACACCCATCCCCACATTAACAGCTGCTAACACTATGTGCTCACCAGATTTAAATCATGTGGTCCCTGGAGCAACTGCCTCTAACATGCTAGAAATGTACATTCTTTTCCTTTTGTTTTTGCTTTGAGATGTGGTCTCACTATGCTGCCTAGGCTGGTCTTGGACCCCTGGGCTCAAGCTCTCTTCCCACCTCAGCTTCCCAAATAGCGTGGATTAGAGGCACGTGACACCACTCCCCTCCCCCCTCGCTTTTTTCTTTTTATCATCTATCCCAAAATGCTGACATGTAAATTCTTAGGCTCTCCTCCAGCCCTGTCCAGCTGCAAATTCTGGAGGTGGGGCCCAGCAGCCTGGGTTTTAACAAGCCCTCTAGGAGGTTCTCACACACACCAAAGGCTGAGAACCGCAGTGCAAGGCGTGACATCAAGCCCCTTATAATTCATGCTCAACAGTTCTACAGGGAGGTATTACTTTTTGCCACATTTTACATATGAGAAAAGAGGCCTGGAGAGGTTAATGTGGCCCAAGTTCACGCAGCCACGACATTCCTCTCCTGAGTCATCCTTTCTGTAGTTGACGGGACTCACCAGGCCCAATGCCAAGGTACTGACCACACTGCCAGTAAGTCCAATTGTGTGTACTGAGCGCCCCCTGCGGGGAGGAGGAAATAGTGCAGAGTGAAGAGGGCGGGCCCGTTTCTGCTCAGGTAAGGGGCCCCAGGTTAGAATGTCCCACCATCTCAGATCTGAGAGTGCCCAGCCGGGATCCTTCTCTTCAGAAGGTCACAATGCCTCGGTCACACCGCAGTCTGCCCATTCTCCACCTCCAGCCATCAGCCCCAGGACTCACATTCCGGGCAAAGTTGGAGACCTCATACTGGCGGAAGCCAGCCTCCCGAAGCATGGCCCGGCCCCTCTCGTACATCTCAGCCGCGAGCTCCGGGTCAGGGGCTGGAAGCGCGCCCTGCTGTACCTGGGCGAAGAGGGCGGTGCCCCGCTCCAGGGACAGCTGGTAGAGGGAGAGGTGGTCGTCACAGTGGTGCAGCAGTTCCTGCAGCTGTCTAAGCCACGGTCCCACCTGCTGGGCCGGCAGCCCCAGCATCAAGTCCACGGACACGCGCCCGGGAAAGAGGCACCGGGCCTCTGCCAGCGTTCGCAGAGCATCGCTGGCCGAGTGTGTCCGTCCCAGCAGCCGCAGCTCAGTGTCGTCAAGGGACTGGGAAAAGAGGGTGGGTATAAGCATACCCACAGCTCAGAGACAGACAAGAACGCTCCACCCCACTGTAGACACAGATACAGGGAGAACACAGCATGTGGCAGGCAGTTGGAAGGCAGGAGGGGGAAGGTCAAGCTGGCCCAAGAGCTGCTGTTCACGGAAGGGTCGCTATGTGCCAAGCACGCTTACGCAGTGTTTAATCTTTGTAACCCTCCAATATCAGTTCCATTTTACCGATGAGAAAACTGAGGTTCAGTGGTATTAAGTAACTTGCCCAAGGCCATACAGTTGCAAAGTCCGACCTGGAATTTAGGGCTGTCTGATTCCAAATCCAACAGTCTTTACTTTACTTAACTTTTTTTTTTTTTTTTTTTGACGGAGTTTCACTCTTGCTGCCCAGGCTGGAGTGCAGTGGCACGATCTTGGCTCACTGCAATCTCTGCCCCCTGGGTTCAAGCGATTCTCCTGCCTCAGCCTCCTGAGTAGGTGGGTAAGGCAGGGATTACAGACGCCTGCCACCATGCCCGGCTAATTTTTTGTATTTTTAGTAGAGATGGGGTTTCACTATGTTGGCCAGGCTGGTCTCGAACTCCGGACTTCAGGTGATCCATCCACCTTGACCTTCCAAAGTGCTGGGATTACAGGCGTGAACCACCGCGCCTGGCCTACTTTTCATTTTTAAATAATTCTAACCTATAGAAAAGTTGAAAGAAAATCACAAAAAAACACCTTCATCTAGATTCACCAACATTTGTCCAGATTTGTGTCTCTTTAAACATACATGTTACTATGCTGAATCATTTAGCAGTAAGTTATAAGCCAGCATTGTCCAAAAGAACTTTCTGCAATGGTGGAAATGTTCTATAGCTGTACTGTCCAATGTGATAGGTACCTACCCACATGTGGTTATTTAAATTTAACTGAATTATACTTAATTTACTGCATTGCAAATGCTCACTAGTCTGTGGGTAGTGGCCACTATATTGAATAGCAGTTATAGATGCTATACTCCCTAAATACTTAAGTGTGTATTTCCTAAGAACAAGGACACTCTCTTACGTAACCACAATCCAATTACAGAGTTCAGGAAATGCAACATTGACACAATACCATTACGTAATCCATAGTCATATTCAAATTTGGCTAATTGTCCCAATAACACCTACTGTAGTAATTTCCCCCTTCCTCCCCAGTCAGGGGCCACACTTTGCAGTCAGCAGTCTCTTGTCTCCTTTAGATTCTCAGCCTTTCTTTGTCTCTCATGACACTGACATTTTTGAAGAATACAAGCCAGTTGCTTTTTAAAATGAAGAATTTCTAGGGATCGGCTGTACAACACCGAGCTTAAAGTTAACACTGCTGTACATTTAAAAATCTGTTAAGAGGGTAGATCTCGTGCTATCTGTTCTTACCACAATAATTTTTAAAACGTCCCTTAATTTAGGATTTCCTGATGTTTTCTCACAATCAGATTCAAGATATGCATTTTGGGGTAAGTATATCTTAGAAATGACGTGTTTCTGTCAGTATATCCCATCAGAACAAAGCCCACAACCCAGAAGTCCTATGGAAACATCAGAGGTCAACCTGAGAGGAATAGGTTTCTCCCTACTTAAAAACTTTCAATGGCTCCCTATCACTACTAGGAAAAAACCCAAACTTCTTAGTAGGTACCAAAGGTTTTCAGCTCTACCTTGCAGCCTTGTCTCCAGCCTCTCCAGTCATAAGGAATGACTCACAGCTCCCCTAAAACATGCCAGGCTCTTCCATGTCCTGTGTCATTTCCCCCACACGCCCCTCACCTGGGGAACTCTTCCTCTTCATTCAAACATTATCTCCTCCAGGAAGTTTCAGTGATTTCATCAGACTGAGCTCCCTTCAGGCTGTACTCTGAAAGCCTTCTACAGAGACCCCCTTTACAGGCGGCGTTCACCATGCTGCAATGATCTGGCTACATGTCTGCCTCCCCCATGTCTCCAGTCACGTGGTAAATCCTTTTTGAGCACCTACTACGTGCCAGGCACTATGGTGGGCGCTTGAAATAGAAAAAGCCATGTCTGATCCCTTCCTCATGAGGTTTGTGGTCTGTGATAGCAGCAGACAATTAAGGAGTTACAAAAGTGTCACACCAGGCCCTACAGTGTCCCTGGCATCCAGAAGGAGCTCAATCAATGCTGAATGAACGAATGCGACCAAAGGGGGGAGAGCACTGAAGGGTGGGGTGCACTGGGATGGGGTGGGTGCCATGGGTTACCTGGAGGCCTATGGACAACCTGTTGACCCCTGCTGCCCCGAACTCCGCCAGCCTGGAGACTGGAGCTGAAGTGGGATTAGCCTCCAATGTGACTTCCGAGTCTGCAGGCAGGTGGGCTGTCTGTGCCACAGCTTCCAGGACAGCAGCCACTGTGTGGGGACTGGCTAGACTGGGGGTCCCCCCACCAAAGAACACAGACTCCACGCTGGGGAAAGATGGAGAAGTGAAACCTAGGGGAGCCCTCTAGGATGCCTGCACCTATCCCCCACCACTCTCCTCCAAAGAATTCCCAAAACACCGCCTATAGCCCCCACTACCCACCGTTGCACCCCGCTGAGCCGCAGCAGTGTCTGCGCTTCGGTCACCAGACACTTCTGCATGGCAGCCTCCTCCACGCCACGAGCAATGTACTTGTTGAAGTTGCAGTAACTGCAGCGCTTCTCGCAGTACGGCCACTGGGGGCAGTGAGTGCACGTGCGAGGTGAGAGGAGACTCCGAGCTGCTCCGGCCATTTCCAGGATTCAGTCACACACATCCTCATCCCCACCCCCACTCCAAGGTCCTTCCACAGTAGCCAGGACAACTAAGCTGCACAACTCCCCAAGACAGGTCGCACTGGGGTTATTATAAGCACTTCAACGTGAGAAAACTGAGGCTCACTCCTTTGTTACGCTGCCTCTTCCAACCAGCAGACGTCAGGAAGGAACTCAACCCAAGCTCTTCCTGGGATCATAGAATTTTCATACAATTTTCCTGTGAGTCATTTTCCCAGCTACTGAATCAGACCATTGCTCTGTACAAAAAGTTTGTCTTGCTAAGAGGAAAACTGTTAGGAAATATGAACCACTTGGTCAAAGACACCGAGTTGGTGAGCAGCAGAGGCTTCAGGATCAAGGCTTTTCCCTTCCAGGGCACCGAGTCCCATCCCAGATCTCATACGGGGGCACGGAAACACGGCAGGCGGGTTCATAGAGTGACAAGCCGCCAAGTGAGTTTTGAACCGCCAGGGTCACGGTCACGGCCACGGCCACGGCCACGGCCACACACCGCGGCTACGCCCCGTCCCCCGCCCCCCACTCACGTGTACGCAAAGCGGCGCCAGAGTCACCGCCAAGGCTGCGGCCACACACCGCGGGCTCCGCCCCGTCCCCCGCCCCCACTCACGTGTACGTAAAGCGCCGCGCGCGGGCCCGCAGGCTCAGGACTCGGGGACCCTCCCGCTCCCTCCACGCGGCGGCGCCTCTGGGCCGCTCTGGCTGCTGCCGCCCAGCCCCGGGCCCGGGCTCCGGGGAGTGCCATGGCCCCCAGCGCAGCGCGGGGCAGGGACCCGAGCCGGAGACGCACGCAGGACCCACGGTGAGCGCGAGCCGGACCCTGGGGACGCCAAGGCGGAAGGAAGAGGGGTTGCGTGACCGCGCGCCGAGAGGGCCCGGCCCGGGGCTGCGGCGCCACCTGCCGGGCGCCCGGGCGCTCACCGCGGCCACCTGTCGGTTCTTACCCAGGCCGCGGGACGGGCTTGCCTGCCTTTTGGCACCCTGTGCCCGGGCGAGTTCCCGGACCCATCCAGGAGCTCTTAGTTCGTTCAGTCAATTCCTTGACGTTTTAGTGCGTGCTGGGGACATCCAGGTGCATAAAGCCAGGTTGCAATCTGATAGCAGAGAGGCAAGGCGCATTAATACCGTGCCTGCCGGACACCAGAGCCGTGCGCTCAGTGCTGTTGTGAGGCCATCTGTTACAAGAGTGTGGGAGTCAGTGGGGGAGAAGAGGCACTTGGGCTGGATCTTTCTTTTAATTTCACTTAAAAATATTTGGGGGAGGGGAGGTCTTGAACTCCTGGCCTCAAGCGATCCTCCTGCCTCAGGATCCAGAGTAGCTAGGATTACAGGCATGAGCCACCACCAGAGCAATGCGCTGGATCTTGGAGGAGCAGAAAATCCCAGGGGCAATTGGCTTGGCCGGGACAGTAGACTGCTGTGGGTCAGGCCAACCTAAGCATCGGGAGGTATACGTGCTGGGAGGACAGTCAGATGGTGTGTTCAGGAGAGACAGAGCGCCGGGGAAGGCCTGGGGAAGCAGGCATCTGAAGAACTGTCCCACAAAGCAGAAATATCATGGGCTTCAGAGTGAGGTGGTACAGGACAGTTCTCCCAGTGGCCTTGAACTGACCTGATTCTCCCCTCCTTTCTTGCTTATAATTCTCAAGAATAATTGTAGATGCTTGTAATCCCAGCACTTTGGGAGGCTGAGGCAGGCAGATCACTTGAGATCAGAAGTTCTAGACCACCCTGTGCAACATGGTGAAACCCTGTCTCTACTAAAAATACAAAAATTAGCCAGGGGTGGTGGTGGACACCTGTAATCCAAGCTACGTGGGAGGCTGAGCAGGGAGAATCATTTGAACCTGGAGGTGGAGGTTGCAGTCAGCAGAGATTGTGCCACTGCACTCCAGCCTGGGTGACAGAGGGAGACTCCATCTCAAAAAAATAATAAAAGAATAACTCTGGAGTGTGCAGAAAAGGCAACATCCTGAGGGAAGAAGGACTGGCCGGCACAGCCAGGCTCTGTTCCAGTCCCCCTAGAAAAAGGATGTCCTTCAGCACTTCAGCCCAACATGTCACATCGCCCCAGGGTATAAAACCCAGGGTGGCTGGTTTTTGGGGTCCCTCAGCTTCAGCACAAGTCGGGCTGGTCAAGCGCAGCGGCTCACGCCTGTTATCCCAACATTTTGGGAGGCTGAGGCAGGTGGACCACCTGCGGTCAGAAGTTTGAGACCAGCCTGGCCACATTGGCGAAACCCTGTCTACTAAAAATACAAAAAAAAAAAAAAAATTAGCTGAATTTGGTAGTGCATGCCTGTAATCCCAGCTACTAGGGAGGCTGAGGCAGGAAAATTGCTTGAATCCCAGGGTTCATACCACTGCATTCAAGACTGGGCAGGAGAGTGAGACTTCATCTCAAAACAAACAACAACAACAAAAAAACAAAACATCTGGGCATGCACAGATGAGAGTCCATCCTCCATCTGCCTCAGCGGCGTTCCTGAGCCTTGGGGGTCCAGCTCCAAATGAATCCCAGCCTTCTGTTGTCCCTGACTGCCTACCTGTAGGTAATAAACATGCTCCGCATTACTTGTGTTTGCCTCGCTGGAACTTGTGGGTGTTTGCTTCACTGGACTCAGAAAAGTTGATAACCAGTGAGCGGTGAACCTGCTTGACAGACAACTGGGTTCTGATTCAGCTGTGTGACCTTGAGCAAGATACTGAACCTCCCTGAGCTTCTGTTGAGTCATTTGTGAAGTGGGATCAATGGCTACTTGATAGGATTGTTGGGAAGATTTGGAGAGAAAATTATGGGAAAGTACCTAGCGTAGAGCCTGAAAGTGCCTTAAACCTATGTTTATATCTTAAAAAGTGAAGAGGAGGCTGCTGCTGTGGGCAGGTACGCTGGGAGGTAAGAGTGCAGGCAGGCCAGAGTTTCCATTCCTGTGAACTGGGAACCTATGCGCCTTTTGGAACTCAGCTGTTTTTATTTCTTGGGGGATAAGAGATGGTAGTAAAAGGGTATGGGGTTTCTTTCTCAGGCGATGACAATATTCAAAATTGACCTTCGTGAGAGTTACACATATTTATTTGTGAATATACTAAAGACCACTGAATTCTACACTTTAAATGGTGGATTGTCCCAGCATTTTGAGAGACTGAGGCAGGAGGATTGCTTGAGTCCAGGAGTTCTGGACCAGCCTGGGCAACATAGCAAGATCCTGTCTCTACGAAAAAAATGTTTAAAAATTAGTTGGACATGGTGGCACATTCCTACAGTCCCAGCTACTCAGGGGGCTGAGGTGGGAGGATTGCTTGAGCCCAGGAGTTCAAGGCTGCATTAAGCTACGATCATGTCACTGCACTCCAGCACAGGTCACAGCATGAGATCCTGTCTCTAAAAAACAGGAGGAGGGGGGTGTGAATTGGATAGTATGTGAGTTATATCTCAATGAAGCTGTTACATAAAACAAGAATACTTCTTGCTAGACTAATCTGGCAATAATGTGAAGAAAAATTAAATTAGAGTAGCTTAAAAATAAAAAACTGGGGCCTAGGCACAGTGGCTCATGCCTGTAATCCCAGCACTTTGGGAGGCTGAGGCAGCTGGATCGCTTGAGGTCAGGAGTTTGAGACCAGCCTATCCAACATGGTGAAACCTCACCTCTCCTAAAAATACAAAACTTAGTTGCTGGTGGTGGGTACCTGTAATCCTAGCTACTTGGGAGGCTGTGGCAGGAGAATCACTTGAATTTGGGAGGCAGAGGTTGCAGTGAGCTGAGATCACACCACTACACTCCAGCCTGGGTGACAGAGTAAGACTCCGTCTCAAAAAAAAAAAAAAAAAAAAAAATGGATTGCTATCTCAAAGGAATACCAAAGGTGAGGGTTAAATTAAGTAGATAAACCACATCAAGGTGCTCTGCACTCTCAATGACAAGGAATAGGAGGGCTGAAAGGGCTAGTTTCCCTTCAGTGTCTTCCTTTCTCCATCCCAGAGTAGCTGCCAAGAGAGCCCACCAGCAAGAGGCCCAAAACAGAAGCTCTTTATGCCAGATCACAAGGACAGACAAAGGGAGTGTGGGGGATGGACAGGAGGAGGGCCTGGGCGGATCATTCCTCCCTCTTTATTCACAGATTTAGATGTCGTTCCATCTGCTCTCGAAGTTTGAATTTCTGGACCTAGAAGAAAGGAAAAGGAGTTAGGGTGACCAGCTATCTTGGGTTGCCCAAGACTGAGGGGCTTCTCCGGTCTTAGTGCCAAAACAGGACAAGTCCCGAGGCAAACCAGAATCAGGTGACTTGGTCACCCTACTGCCAGCCTCTCCATGCCCACTGCTGAAGGAAACAGGTGGGGCCCCATGGGTCCCCAGAGCCCAGGCTGCCCTACCCAGTCTCCTCCACCTTACACACCTTTCCTGAAACGGTGAGGGGGTAGTCTGTGACAAACACGATGTAGCGCGGAATCTTGAAGTGAGAGATCTGTGGACCAGAGGCAGGGAGGGCAGGCGTGAGGCTGGGCAAGCTCACAGGGCTGCGGGAAGGGGACCAGGGGCTCGCCTGGCTGGGAATCAGCTTCATCAAGGGAGGAGCAACACCCGCCCCGGGCTGGTTGGCAGAGGAGGGGATGGGCAAAGAACCCAGCAGCATCAGCTTGGTTGGGAGGAGGCTCCCACCTTCCCTTTGCAGAAAGCTTTGATCTCCTCCGGTGTGGTCTTCTCCCCGTTCTTCAGCCGAATGCAGGCACAAATCTCCTCCCCCATCCGATCATCCTTCACTCCCACCACCTTCCAGGGCCAGGGAAAAGTATCAGACATCACCGTGTTCATGTGTGTTCCCTGTTTCTGGGGACTCCCCTGGGCCAGGTGACTCACCTGCACTTCCTGCACCTTCGGGTGTGTGTGAAAGAAGTCCTCCAGCTCCGCGGGGTAGATGTTCTCGCCGCCACGGATGATCATATCCTTAGAGCGGCCCACAATCTTGCAGAAGCCCTGTTCGTCCATCGTGGCGATATCTCTGTAAAGAAAGCCCAGGGGCGACCTGTCACCTCTGCCTTGTTCACTCACTGGCTCGCTCACTCGTGAAACATTTATTGAGCACCTACTATGTGTCTTCTACTGCTCTAGACTCTGGGAGACATAGCAGGAACAAGACACAGCCTCTGGAATAATAGTCTAGTAAGGGGAGGGAAGGCAGAAAAAAACCAGCCAATACCTATAACATATTCTCTCTCTCAACATATCTGTACACATGCTTTTCACGGCTGGCTTCTTTCTGGGTCTCAGCTCAAATGTTTGCAGACATCTTTGTCCACCCATTCTAAGGGAAGCTCCCCTCCCCTCAAAGCCACTTTCTCTCCTATAACCCTATTTTGTTTTCTTGGTGTTTTTTTGTTTACTTATTTGTTTTTGAGATGGAGTCTTGCTCTGTCACCCAGGCTGGAGAGCAGTGGTGCAATCTCAGCTCACTGCAACCTCTGCCTCCCAGGTTCAAGTGATTCTCCTGCCTCAGCCTCCCAAGTAGCTGGGACTACAAGCATGTGCCACCACGCCCTGATAATTTTTGTATTTTTAGTAGAGACAGGGTTTTGCCATGTTGGCCAGGCTGGTCTCGGACTTCTGACTTCAGGTGATCTACCAGCCTTGGCATCCCAAAGTGCTGGGATCATAGGCGTGGGCCACCGTGCCTGGCCTATTTACTTGGTGTTTATCGATGTTGGAAATCATCTGTCTTCCTCCAAAAACCAGGATCCTTCTCATCTGACTTTCCTCTGGACCTCCAGCGGCTAGAACAGTGCTAGCATA
The DNA here is from genome assembly GCA_004027835.1 of Alouatta palliata. Classification (NCBI taxonomy): domain Eukaryota; kingdom Metazoa; phylum Chordata; class Mammalia; order Primates; family Atelidae; genus Alouatta; species Alouatta palliata. The sequence goes on from PVKV010020946.1 coordinate 21,184, forward strand.
TAGGAAATCTTAATAAGAATTTGCTGGGGTAACGAATGAGTGACTGAATCTGGTCTCAGATTTTGCAGCTGCTGGTATAGGGCAATGACCCAGTCGCTTTCTTCCGTGCTATGTATGATCATCCCTACCGTGTACATTTTGGAAATTAAGTCTCCAGCATGTGAGGAGTCATCTCGATACCCGCATCCTCCCTGTGCCAGGTTAATGTTCCCGGCTCAGCCTCAAGACCTCCAGCCTCCCCTCAGCAGCCAGAGCCTCCACCCAACCCTGCCTTCTCACCCTGTCCGATACCACTTGTCCTGACCCACTACTTCCTCCGTCTTCTGAGGCTCGCCCCAGTAGCACAGCATGACGCAGTATCCTCGGATGAACAGCTCCCCGGGTGTGTTCAGCTCTGCCAGCGTCCCCGCCTCCATGTTCATGATCCGGGCCTGGGACAGGACAGCCTCAAGTTGGGGCTTCCTACCCTCTTGTTTCAGGATAGGTGGTCCTTGGAAATGGAGAGAGCTTTGCCTCCCGCAACCCCCTCTCCTCAGGAATGAGACCCGCTCTCTCTGCCTATCCCCATCCAGAGAAGGGAGACAAAGGCTAGAGTCAACCCAACGCCAGTCAGAGACCTGAGCTGGGCATGAAAGAACAGCTGAGGCCCAGGCTGGGAGCGCTGAGGAAACAGTGGGCAGGCAGTTGCTGCAGAGAAAGAGGTCCGTGGACGGCCGGGCCAGCTGAAGAATGGTAAATGGTGCAGAGGAGAAGGGAGTCTCCTCTTATTCCCCATTAAGCAGCAAATAAGCCAAAGAGGGTGTCATTGGCAACACCATGTGAATAGGAGAGGCAGAGTCTGAAAGCCTGGTAAAGAAAAGAGCCATGGCTGCTGTGCCAAGGAAAGCTGAGCCTCTGTGTGCCTCAGTGTCTGCATCTGTGAAATGGGGTGAATGATGCCTGCCCCTGTTTCCTTTCCAGGTGGGCATCCTAGTGAGAGTGGCAGTGCAGCTGTAGGACACATGGGAGGGGCTCACATCCGCACTCACTCCCTGGGTACGGGACTGCTCTGGCGGGAGGGCAGGGCAGATTCACACGAGGACAGTGGCCAGGCCCAGGGGCAGCGATCTCCCAGAGGCGGGAGCAGAAGCACAAGGGAAATCAGGAGCTGGCTGGCAAGCCCCGGTGCTGGAGCAGGAAAGGAGGCATGGCTGGGTGTTTGAGATTGAGATGCACTCTGGGGCAGTCTTTGAGGGGCAAAGGGACCCCCAAAGGGATAGGCTGCTTGAGAAATGGAGTGTTTACGCCAAGCAAGAAGAGGAACTCTGCTAAAGCAAGAGGCGGGGACCACTGGAGGAAAAGAAGCTGTGTAGGAAAAATCTCTGTGCTCTGGCTCCTCTTGGAGGCTACCCTGGCTGCCCTGAAACAGACAGTGGGCTTGGCAAAAACACACCTCAGACAGGAAGGGAGGCTGCGGAGAGGTTCAGCTGGCAGCCGCTCATGGCCACTGTTCCAGCTCTTCCCCTTTCATGCTTAGCCCACAGACAGTGCTCCGGGCCAGGCCTAGCAAGCCCCTGCGGCTGGGGGCTCTCGGCATCCTAAGTGAGCCATTTGGCTCTCTCACTGAAAGCAACAGACGTCCCCGCTGGGTGCACCCAGGTGGATGTTGGGAGGTGGGGCTTGGGGGTCTTGGTAAGGGGCTCACCTCCGTGTGAGGCATAACTCTGCCCACGCTTTCTGCCTTCTGCTCCACAGTGTCCTCAGGGAAGCTCATGAATGTCACGGGACTGTTCTCTGTGGTTCCATAAGCATTCTAGAGGGTGCAGAAAGGGTGTTTGGAGAGGGCTCAGTGCCTGCAGAGGGATTGGGTGTGCTACCTGGGGAAATGTGAGGAATTCATAAAGGAAAAGGGAAAGGGGAGGGCAGCCGAATGGTGGAAACAGAGACATCATTGGTAGGGGTCTGGGGTCAGGAGGCAGAGGCGCTGGGAGTGAGCAGGCTAGGTCTCTGCAGGGCCCCAGATCTGAAAGAAAATTGAGCGCAGGGACACCATTCTCTTCCGGCTGGGGCTCCCTCAGTGCCCCATTTCCCTGGAACAGCCACCTGTCTGTGCCTGTGGCTCCGGTATTACCAAGACCCCACGCTTCTCTCCCCATCCCCTGGCTCCCTTAGCCCCACCTTCCTGATTTCAGGCCACATCCTCTGCCCCTCCCCTCCAGAAGTCCCCAAAAGCTTGATGAGAAAGCCAGCCTGCCTTGGCCCAGCTAGGAGTGGCACAGACACAACCTCACCCCTGCATCCTGCAAACCCTGAACAAGTGCCTGGCCCTGGGGCAGGCGTCTACCAGGCTCTGGAGAGTTTCCCGTGAATTCATTTTCGTCAAAAAAAAAAAAACAACCGAAGCAGTGATTTTAAAAGCCAGTAGCACCCTCCCCCACCTCCCCATTTCCAGTGGTTGGAAACCCTGAGCGCCAGAAAAACTAGATGCCAGCCTTGGAGAAGCCTAAGTACCATCAAGGAATGTTCTAAGCCAAGTATGACCCCCCTATCCTAGAGGTAAGGGGCAGAGAGGTTTGGGAAAAGGGCAGGCCTTGGAAACCAGGCCCCAACACAAGGGTGTGGGGTAAGGGGAGAGAGGCCAGCTACCCTGTATTCTAGGTCCCCTTCAATCAACTGTCGCCAGATCTAAACCATCCTCCTCCCCGCCCCAAGCTTCCCCCATATCAGCTGGTCTGGCTCTGGCACAGCTGGGGTTTGGTTCAATGTGGGGTCTGGTTTCTCCCTCCTGCCCTCATCGAAGACAATGTCCTGTGCCAGGCAGCTTGGAGCTCACCCTAGGCCAGAGCTGTGACCCTGCCTGCTCACCCTCCCCTTCCCACAGGAATCCGGACATCGTGGCTGGCAAGTGGGCACACAGAAATCTGGCGGGCTGGGGCGGGACTGCCCACAGAACTTAGGGTCTGGCAGCCTGAGCCGTCCAGGGCTGGTCCCTCGAACTGCCTCCCCCTTCATCCCCACACCCCCCGCCCCGAAACCGCCCTTGCAGTCCTGGGGCCACTGCCCGAATGTAGCCTCTGCCAAGTACACCTCGGCGCCACTCAGCCGCCACCCCGAGACCCCTCAGGGGCGGGTTCTGACCACTGAGGTTGGGGATGAGGGATATTTCGGGGCAATGAAGGAGAGGGATGGCGCGACTGTGCTTGAGGCCTGTGGTCTCCAGGTGTGTTTGCCATTCCGGTGGGCCACCCTCCTCCACTTCCCACTTTCCTGCTTAGCCTTCAGCGGTGGAAAAAGGGGATGGGGGGCACAAGGGACAGAAACGCAAACGGGGTTGGGAGAGAGGAGCCGGGGCGCACCCGAGGGTGTAGAAGGAGCTCTCGTCTCCCCAGGGCCAGCTTTGGCAGGTCCAGCCCGAAAGGGGAGCCTGACGCTGGGGTGGCTCTCACGCTCGGCCGGCGCCGCACAAGCGCCCCATTAAAGCGCCGCCAGCTGGCCCACAGCGGGGAGACGCGTCCGGCTGTCCGGCCCCGCTTCCTCCCGCCTGGCGTCCAGGGCACCCGGCCGAGCGCGTGTGGATGGCGCGGCGTGGAGGCTCAAACTTGAGCAAACAAGTTCAGGAACGCCTCCCTCTCTCCGATGTAAACTCGGGGCTCCTGACACACCCATTCCCCCTTCCCAGAAAAACCCCGGAAAGGCAGTAGGGAGAGGAGCAGCATAGGAGAGTAGGCGGCTGGAGCCGGGGTTCGGGGGATACTGTAGTCCCGCAGGCACCGTCGCCGGCTGGGGGACGGGCCCCGCCCCCTTCCCCGTGGAGGGCGGGGGCGCATCTCTGGGCGCGAGGGAGTTAAGCCCAGTGGCCTCGATGCTCCACGTAGGAGCTGGCTCGGCTGCCGGCTGCGGTCAGGGCCACCGTATAAAGAGGGCGGCAGACCCGAGCGCCCAGGACTTGCCGCTGCCCGCGCCCCGCCGCTGCTGCTGCCCCCAGCCCCGGCCCCAGGCGCCCCGGCCATGGTCCGCCCAATGCTCTTGCTCAGCCTCGGCCTCCTGGCCGGTCTGCTGCCGGCGCTGGCCGCCTGCCCCCAGAACTGCCACTGCCACGGCGACCTGCAGCACGTCATCTGCGACAAGGTGGGGCTGCAGAAAATCCCTAAGATGTCAGAAAAGACCAAGCTGCTCAACCTACAGCGCAACAACTTCCCGGTGCTGGCTGCCAATTCGTTTCGGGCCATGCCGAACCTCGTGTCGCTGCACCTGCAGCACTGCCAGATCCGCGAGGTGGCCGCCGGTGCCTTCCGCGGCCTCAAGCAGCTCATCTACCTGTACCTGTCCCATAACGACATCCGCGTGCTGCGCGCGGGCGCCTTCGACGACCTGACCGAGCTGACCTACCTCTACCTGGACCACAACAAGGTCACCGAGCTGCCCCGGGGGCTGCTCTCCCCGCTGGTCAACCTCTTCATCTTGCAGCTCAACAACAACAAGATCCGAGAGCTGCGCGCAGGCGCCTTCCAGGGCGCCAAGGACCTGCGCTGGCTCTACCTGTCCGAAAACGCGCTTAGCTCCCTGCAGCCTGGGGCCCTGGACGACGTGGAGAACCTCGCCAAATTCCACGTGGACAGGAACCAGCTGTCCAGCTACCCGTCCGCTGCCCTGAGCAAGCTACGAGTGGTGGAGGAGCTGAAGCTGTCCCACAATCCCCTGAAAAGCATCCCTGACAATGCCTTCCAGTCCTTCGGCAGATACCTGGACACCCTCTGGCTGGACAACACCAACCTGGAGAAGGTGAGCTTCTGGCTGCAGGGCTCTGCCCTGGTTCCTTCTTCCCTTCCTGGAGGCCATAGGAGCCAGGGCCACAGCTGGCACCATCCCTTGTCCCCAGGTTCCCTGTCCCTCTGGCTATCTCCAAGGCAAGCAACTCTGCCACTTAGACCCTTACCCTAATCCCTGTCCCGCTGCCAGTCTCACCACCACCCTCCTAGGATTCCTACGTATGAAAGAGTGGGGCTGCCCTGGCCCCACAAATGCCCCCCCCAGGGCCATCACCAGTGCTCCCAAACTCCCCACTGTGAGCAGCAGCCACCTCTTCCTGTCGGGCCTTCCACCCCTCCTCTGCTGTGTTTCCTGTCTCCAGTAAACCTACCACCCCATAAAGGAAGGTTTGTTTATTGAGGAGCCTTCCAGAGGAGCTCGGCAGATCAGGCCCACAAAGAGACCCTGTTCCTGGTGGGGGCTGTGCATGTGTCGGAGTCGGGGGCTGGGGAGTGAAGGCAAGCAAATGCTTGAGGAAGACATTCTCCATACCCCACAGAGGCCCAGGTGGATGGCCCTGCCCAGTCCACATCCACACAATAATCCACTGCCTTCTCAGGTCCACTTCAGTTGAGCAGGCATGGGACCAAGGGCTCCCCTAGGGTACAAGCATGGTGCCCATGGGGTCCATGAAGGAGTAAAGCAAGACCACCGTTATCAACCATTGGCACAAGACCCCAGGTGTCTCCCCACAGGGAGGGCTGGCGTGCTTCACCATCTCCAGACTGCTGGCTGCCCTTTGCCCTCCCCTGTCACCAGATCCATCTCCTATCTGCATCCTCACTGGTTCCTTTCTCCCCTGGGGTGCCCAGGGTCTGGCCAGGTGGGGCTACCTGGAATCAGAGCAGAATCCCTTCTCCGGGACTGGAAAAGTCACCCTGATTACAGGGCTTCAGCCAGGAGGTTTGGGTGGGGACCAAGAAGGCAGAGGACAGTCTGGTTACTGGAGACTTTCATACCTCAATGTGGACCACAGGAGAGGAGGACATGGGCATGGAGATGCGGGCAGAGTCCTACCTGGGCAGCAGCCAACCTTTGTCTGGGTGGATGGAGCCTGCTCAAGCCTGCCCTTCTTCAGCCCTGCCTCTCTCCAGCTGAAGTTGGAGTCCCCTGTGGCCCACCAGTGCCAGAGTGGTCTTTCAGTGGGCAGCAGAGCAGCGAATTAGGGGCTGGTTTGGGCCAGACAAGAATTGTGGTGCCAGGGCAAAGACGTGGGCACCAATAGAACATTTCCTCTCGAGCCGTCCAACCTGGCCAAAGGCTCTACCAAGGTGGCTTCACAAATAGTGTCTGGCTGGAAGTGGGGGCACAGTGAGGACAGTGCTGGGGGAGGTCCCGGGACCCTGGGGCTGTGGGGAGCCTGGGCCCACTGCCCACTCCACCAAGCACAGGTCGAGTTCACTGTGTACCAGTTTGGGTTACTGGGGCCAAACTGGCTGCCGCACAGTCCCAGTGTTTGTGCAGGGATTGTGGTGCCAGGGGGAGAGGAGTTGGGTGTGGTCCTGTGGCTACTGTTTACCCGCTGCTGTGACCCTGGGCAAAGGACAGCACTTTTTCCATTTCTCCATTTGCATGTTGGAAATAACACCACGTGTCTCAAAGGAGGTTGTGTAGATTGGATCATCTGAGACCACTTGGTCACACTGCTTTGAAAACTGGGCAACTCCTCAAGGTGCTATGGCTCAGTCCAGGGAAGGACGCTGCCCCTCTGGCGCTGGGGTGCTCACTCATAACCATCTTGCTCCCCAGTTCTCGGATGGTGCCTTCCTGGGTGTGACCACGCTGAAACACGTCCATTTGGACAACAACCGCCTGAACCAGCTGCCCTCCAACTTCCCCTTCGACAGCCTGGAGACCCTCACCCTCACCAATAACCCCTGGAAGTGTACCTGCCAGCTCCGGGGCCTTCGGCGGTAAGAACACCCCCATGTTACTCCCAGAGCCCACCACTAAGCACTTAGCCCTGCACTAAGGCATGTGGGACATGCATCCTAGGTCTGCTACCTAATAGGCATGGGACCCTGGGAGCCTCAGTTTCCCCATTTGTAAAAAGAAGATGACAGCTTCAGACTATCCTGTGGCCAAGTCAGTCCTGGCCCCATAGCTCACTGCCCTTCCCCCCAGCACTCTCACCCTCTCCCCCAGTCCCAGCAAGTTTCTGTCTCTTCAGGTGGCTGGAAGCCAAGGCCTCCCGCCCAGATGCCACCTGTGCCTCTCCTGCCAAGTTCAAGGGCCAGCACATCCGTGACACGGACGCCTTCCGCAACTGCAAGTTTCCCACCAAGAGGTCCAAGAAAGCTGGCCGCCATTGAACAGGTGGGGGCTGGGTAAACAGGTCCCCCATGTCCCTCTTTGGCAATCCCAGCAAGTGAGCTGGTGTCTTCCAGGACACTCCTTCCCCTGGAGGAGCAGGCACACCCTCCATTTTTACAGAGAGAGGAGGGGAGGACTGGGGCCCCTTTTGAAGGGAGAAAAAGGTCCTGCCTAGGACCCCACCATCTCCTCCACGCATCATCTGGGTGGTTGGATGGAGTACTGAGTCAATCCTTGCCTCCTTGCAGGTCCTGACCCAGCCAGTCCTGGTGACTGGCCTCTGCCTTCTACCGGAGAGACTACTGACCATCCACCTCCACTCCTACCTTCTCCCCACAGCCTCTGCTGATGCACAGAGCTGCCCACACCTAGACACGTCCTGGCAGGGGGCCTTGGGCACTCCACTACCAGCCCAGCTCCACTCAGCGGTGTCCTGGGGAGGAGGAAGGCTGAGCCCCTCCCCAGCTTCATGCCTTCCCCACCCTCCAGCTCCTCTCAGAGAAGCTGTTGCTGAGACCCCCCAAGTCAATCACAACCAGAACGGGTTGGTCATCAGGATGGCTACCCTTCCAGAATCATCCTTCCTCTGTTCCTCTTTCCCTGCCACATGGAACAATCATCAGACCCTTGCCCCACTCCTTGCTTCCAGAAAGGGTTTTAAGCCCATGCCCCAACTCTGCCAGCTCCCACCTGCCAGGACACTCTAGCAGGACATCGGTGCTTTGCTGCCCATCCGCCCATGCCGCAATTTCTCCCTCAGATTTCTATAAATATAAATGTATGTATGATATTTACTCCCCTGCCACCTTGCTCCTTCACCCACCAGGTGCTGATGAGGTCAGACTATCTTTTCTCACATCTGCTTTCTGGAAGGAGGGCTTGCTGACAGGGTCTCCTTGGAACATCTGGTCTGGGCTCATCCCCATGTCTGCCAGTCTGTTGTCACCCTGGGCTTGGCCTACCCACAGCCTGGGCCCCGGTCACTACTCACCACCAGCTCCTTCATATTTATCTTGTTGATGATGGCTCGGATGAGTTCTGGAGGTGCAGAGGACCCAGCGATCACACCTGAATCAGAGATAGGGCTGACCTACCTCCCCACTTCTCCAAGCCCTGTGGAGTCCTTTCACCTACAGCTCACTCAAGGGAGGAACATTCCCTCTTCTCCCCTGACTCCAAGCGTTTCCTACACCTGGCAAGTTGGCCTTGGGCTGGTGTCCAGGGACACTGGGGATCTCCCTCCCTCCCACCCATATTTTTACAGTGTCCTTCCTGCCCCCTAAATAAAAGGCTGGGAGCATATCTAAGTCACCCAGGCCATTACTGCGGGGGAAGGGGCCCCCTCCCCACGCCTGGCTGCCCTTGGCCCCACCCCACCTCCATATATAGTCGAGATGTCATAACTGGAGAAGTCTGGCTGGTTCAGAATGTCCACGAACATCGTTGGGGTACCATACAAGAAGCCGCCTCTGTATAGGAGGAGTTCTCGAAATTAGGCTTGGAAGTGGAAAGGAACTCCCTCTTCTCACCCACCCCGCCATGAACCTGCAGCCAGAGAACAGACAGGAGAAACTCCTGAGGCAGGAACTGGTCCTCTCCTGGGGTCCTCCACTGTCCCCATCCCCAGTCTCCTGGCTGGAGGGAGCAGGCAGCTTAGAAAGGTATCAGGGCCCAGGAGTGAGGAATAAGAGTGTTTTATCAGCCCACAGGCCACCAATGCCCACCTCTCTCTGCTGATGGCCTCCAGTGCTTTCTTGCCATTGAAGATGGGAGAGGACAGGATGAGGGTGGCACCGTACATCAGACACATCATTGTGCCTCCCACGGATCCCAGGCAATGGTACAGGGGGCTGGGCAGGACCATCCGCAAGTTCTCTGGCATCTGATGATGGAGACAGGAGGCTGGGTCTGTCTTGGAGCCAGAGGCCAGTTCCTCTAGCTGGTAAGGGGAGCCCAGCCAGCCCTCCACCCCTGCCTGAGCTGCCCCTCCTGCAGCCTTGCCCCGGGCCTAGTGCCGCCTCACCTTCTCATGCAGTTTCAGGCGTTCCCCAATCATGCTGGAGTTGTTGACAATGTTGTAGTGGGAGAGGGTGGCCCCCTTGGGGCTGCCTGTTGTCCCCTGACAAGGCAAGTAGGGGACGGCTTGGCCTCCTTCTCATCTCCTTCCCACCCTGGGCCACTGCCTTGAAGAGCACTGGACCGGGAATCAGGAGACAGGGATTGTTGCCCCAGATCCATCTGTTCATTCAGTACATTTGCAAAAGGTCTACCGTGATGCCAGGTGTCAGGGTCCAGCAATGCAGAAGATAAAGTCTCTGTTCTCATGCCACTTATATGGCCCAGAGAACTCTGCCACCCACTAGCTGGCTTGGGCAAATTCCCTCTCTGGGCCTCTGATTCCCCATCAGCTAAATGAGGGGCAGCCTCTACCCAGCTCTATCCTGTGTTGGTTCATTGAATCTGCCACTGCACCAGGAACAAGAGGGCTGGAGTGGAGAGGGCAGGGAGCCAGGGGAGGGAATGTGACAAGAACACCAGGTGCTGATATTTTCCAGGGCAGAGAGGACAGCTGAAGGCCAGTCTCAGGAAAGAATGCCTGCTCTCCTGACCTCCTCTGCTGTCTCCCCATCCCCAGGGAAGTGTCACAGGGGCAGGGGGCACGCGTCAGCCTGGGCTTGAGGCCTGGAGACCTCTGCCCTACCGAGGTGAACTGGATGTTGATGGGGTCATGGCAGGACAGGAACTGCTGGGTGTACTGGAGCTGGTCCAGATGCTGCTGTGTGTTGCCAGCCGCCACCACTTCGTCCAGGAGCAGGGTCCCCGGCAAAGGGGCATCCACCGAGATGGCTATGGTCAGATCTGGGAGCCTGGGGGTGGGGAGGAGGGTGAGAGGCAGGGGCTGAGGGACAGGCGAGGGTGGCCAGAAAGTGAAGGAATCAGCGATGCTGAATGATTCACCCCCACTAACCCAGGACACACCCACCTCTGACTCTTCAAGGCCCCTGGCTGGGCATTCTCCACCTCCGGACAGATCTGCTTCAGGATGTTGTAATATTGCTGGGTCTTGAATTGCTTGGGGAACACAAGGGCCTTGCAGCCCACCTGTGGAAAGGGAGTCCCCCACCTGCAGTCAGCAGGGAGCCCCAGACTAGAGCTCTGGGGGAGTCCTCCCTAATCAGCTGCTCTCATACAGATGCACCCGCGTCTGACACACACACCTCCAGCATACTCACAGGCACCACACTCCAAGACCAATGCGCACATGTACCAGCCCCAAGACACACACACCACGTCCTGAGACACATATGTGTCACATACGAGGACACACACACCTGCCCTGACACACACGTGCCCCTGCACACTCATGCCAGGCTTGTGTCTGACCAACCACCCTCTCCATGGAGTTGGGGCCACCTTCCAAGCACACATGGCCTAAGGGAGGACACTCTGCCTGTCACCCACCCATGCATGCCCTCACTCACACCGTCAGACTCTGACAAGCAGAGTCTGTGCAGCCCCCTGTGCCAGGCCCTAGCTGGGCCCTCCACGACAAATGAGTCATACCTTCTTCAGGACATACTCCAGTTCCATAGCCTGGTAGGCAGGGTTCACAGACACCTGGAGGAAGCGGCGAGGGCATGTCAGTATTCTGGGCAGACCCTGTCCCTCCTGTGGCCCTCTACCCCCAGGGAGGCATAGACTCTACACCTCCCTAGCCCCTGGAGGCCTGCTTGGTGGGTCTCCACCAAGCCGGGAGAAAGCACCACCTGGTTAGAAACCAACCAGGCACTGGTTTGGTTCTGGGGCTGAGGGCCTGAGGGGCTCCCCTTGAATGATGTTCCCCCCCACACACCCAGCTGTGCCAGGCAAGCCCCTCCTCACCAGAATGATGCCCGCATGGGCAGTGGCCAACTGCATGAGCACCCATGCATAGGAGTTGGGTCCCCACATGCCCAGCCGGTCACCCTTGCGGAGGCCAATGCTCAGGAGGCCAGAAGCAGCTTTGTCCACCTGGTGTAAAAGATGGGGTACAAGGGGTGAGATGGGGGCAAGCAGGAAGGAGGCCTCAGCTCCCACCCTCAGCCCTTAGCCCAGGGGGTCTCATCACAATCACTGGGAACAAAGGGACGGCAGATTCCCAGCCTCAGTGGGTCTGCCCTGGAGCCTGCATAGTTAACAAGTGCCCCAGGAGCTGCTGATGCAGGAAGCATCGGGCCCCTGTGCCTCAGTCCCGTCCCCTTCTCCTGCCATCCCTTTGGGCTGTCTAGCAGCCCTAGCACATTGCCCCATAGCCAGGTACCCATGCTCCTGGTTCCGCCCAGCCAGGGCAGCTTGGGAGCTAGCACCTGCCCACTTTGTGGTTTCCAGGTTAGGACCCACCTCCTCCTTGAGCTGGGCAAAGGTCAACCTGACGTTTTCATGGAGGACGACCAAGGCCTCTCGTTCTGGGACCCTCTGTACTGTGGCCTCCAGGCACTGGCCCACAGTCTTGCTGATAAGATGGTTTTTGGTGTGCCCCTGAACGTAGCTGAGGCCTCCGATGGGCAGGGGGACCACGCGATCCACCTCTCTGGAACTGTGGGGAGAGGAGCTATGGGTTTGACTGTCCCAGATCAGCCTCCCTGGAACCAAGGATGTGGCACACCCAACCAAGCCAGGGGTGACAACGTGTCAGAGACCACTAGGTTTTCTCCAGATCTTCTTCTAAGCCTAAAATCCCCCAGACCTGTTTCCCAACCTCAAGCCTAATCCTAAGGCAGAACGACAGGGACAAGGTTACACCAAGCTGGGGCAAAAGGGCCCTCCTTCACCTTCCAGGTAAAGATGAGATGCCCTAGGGAAGGCCAGGAGAGCCTGCCTGCACAGACAGACGGGTCTTAGAAAGCGTAACCATGCCTTCGCCCCCAGCCCCCGCCTCCTAGAAAATAAACAGGTCACTGGGGTCCTTCCTGAGGAACCAGTGAAGCCACGGCTGGACCCAGTGCTGGAATCCACGGCCTTAGGATTTTAAGCTCCCTGGTGGGCCATTTTTTTCTCCTCTGGGCCTGAAAGCCAAAGATAGAATAGGAAAGGAATTAAGGAGAGGGTGGATGGAGGCCCTAAGAGAGGCAGCTGGGGGGCCCTGGTTATTCCTCAGGCCTGTAGGTGCCCAGTGCCTGGTATTGCAAGATCCTGGACACCTGCAGATAAAGAAGAAAGCCCCTAGATGCCAAATGGCACCTGGGCTCCACTTCCCACTCTCGGATAATATCCCAAAGCAGGCAGTTTCTGTTTCCAGGGAATTAAGAAGCTGGCCGAAAGCAGCCAATGAAGGCAAAGGGGCCAGATGTCAGACAAGCAAGGGGCACCGAGAGCCTGAGAATACTGAGCTGGGGATGTCAAGCGGAGCAAGCAACCAGCTCGGGACCTAGCTCAGGTTCTAGTTTGGGGCAGGGACCCCCCACTTCTCACCTGCGGCTCTCTATCCATCTCACGGCACAGGTGGAAACAGGTCTGGGCAGAGGCCTAGGCAGTCCCAGGGGTAGTAACCTACTTTTCACTTTTCTCCGTCGGAGAGAAGTTCCTTCCAGAAACTCCCCGTCTCCTCCCAGCCCTACCAGGTAAGAGGTGAGCCCCAAGTGAGGGCACGTCAAGCTGGAGAACCTGCCCTTCCACTACTGCTCCATCCAACTTCCCCACCTTTTATTAACTGTGGCATCTGAGCCGGGTGCAGTGGCTCACACCTATAAAGTAATGCCAGCACTTTGGGAGTCTGAGGCGGGAGGATCACTTGAGCCCAGGAGTTCGAGACCAGCCTGGGCAATATAGGGAAACCCTGTCTCTATGAAAAATTTTCAAAAATTAACCAGGTATGGTAGTGCATGCCTGTAGTCCCAGCTACTCTGGAGGCCGAGGTGGGAGGATCACTCGAGCCTGGGAGGCAGACGTGCAGTGAGTCATGGCTGTACCACTGCACTCCAGCCTTGGTCACAGAGAGACTCTGTCTCAAACAACAAACAAACAAAACCCAGTGGGACCTGGCAAGTTACCTGCTTACTCTTTGGCCAGAAGGGGATGAATAGACGGCCTTGTCTATTCCATAGAGGGGCCACGAGGTCAAGTGTGAACAGGCCTGCAAAGGGGTTTTAGGAACGGTGAAGTGCTCTGTAATCAACAGGCATTTTACCATCTGTTCACGGCATTTGTTGACCATGCATTCAATACACATTCAATGAGTACCCACATGTGCCAAGTATTATGCTAGGACTAGAGACAGAACAAGCCACCATCCTTCCTCTAAGATACTCCCTGTCTCCGGGGTAATTAAACATATTAGCTCTTCGTGGGTGGGAACAGCCTGGTAAATCAGGAAATAGGAGCCATGAGGAAGACTGTGGGGAGAATCCCACCCCACCTGAGGCCTATTCTCTGTCCCCTCAAAGCTGGGTTAGGGAAGCCTCTCTTAGACCTGGGCCCTGGGGCCACCCACACTATGGCCTCCTCAGCCCTCAGAGTAATTAGCCAACATTTATTCCGCCAACAAATATTTAGGAAACACACACCACACAGAAGGCTCAATGCTAAAAAAATGAACAAAACCAAATACAGTCCCTGTCCCTGCAGAGCTGAGAGTCTGGTGGGAAAGAGTGGGGTGCCGTCAACCTTAGTAATGAGGAATGTACGTTTAGAAAGCGGAGATAAGGAAGGGGCCATGGTCCTATGAGCACCTGTAGTAAGGAATCTGTGATCACCTAGGGGTCTGAGGAAAACTCCCTTAAGAAAGTTATGCTTAAGCTGAGAGCTGAAGGGTGAGGAAGTATTAACCCGCAGAGACGGGAGAGGAGGGTATTTCCAGCAGAGGAGAGCTCGTCTCCGGGGCTGGAGCACAGAAAGCGAGAGGGAGTGCTGTAAGAGCAGAATGGGGGACTGGAACGTGAACCCAGCTGAAACCAAAGGGTCCAGACCAGAGGACACTGGGCCTGGAAGAATGAGGAGGGCCCCAAAACTCCAGGTGCTGGGATTGGGTTTTCTCCACCCATGGGCCCAAGTGTACCCACATTATTTATAAAGAGAAGAGGGATGGATGGATATTGGAACCAGGATCGATGTTTACGGGCTGATCCCTCCCTTGTCCCTCCAGGAACAGCAGATGGAACCTTCTCAACCAGTGTCACTCCCTCCTCCAAGTGACAGTTTTTCAAGATGTGGTCCAAGGATAGCTGCCTCAGAATCCCATAGGAGCTCACAAAGAATGTAAGTTCCCGGGCCCCTCCAGTGCCTACTCATTGCAGAGCCTCTGGGGAGTGGACCGGGAAAATCTGAATTTTTAGCAGACTCCCGTGTGACTCTGATGTGGGAGTGGGTGAGAAGGATTCTATGAATCACACTTTGACGACCACTCTCCTGGCAATCTAAGCCACCCAGCTGCCTTTGACTCATCTATTCGCGCAAGCTTTAATGAGCACCTACTATGTGCCAGCCCTGTGCCAGGTGCTAGGGATACAGGGATGGATAAGACACTGCTCCCAGCCCTCTAAGGAGTCACAGTGTGGTAGGAAGAGAAAGGTTTGTAAACAAATCATTTCAGGAACTTCTTCAATGTAGGAGTCCCTGGTTCTGCAGGCCAGCTCAGCCTGGAAGCCAGCCTGAAGAGGAGAGGCCTGTTCCTCTAGGGACAACACTCAACCCTGTGGGGCTAGAGCTCCAAGTCCCCCCTTTTCTGGGAGGTATCTGTACCTTCTCAGAGGTCCAGGTGAATGAAGCTCTTGTTGCCTAGAAGCTCTTGATGTTAATCACATGCCCCTCATTGGCTTCTCCCCAGCCCTGTCTTGCTCTCTCTACGTCCTGTCCCTACTTCCTAGGATCACTCTCCAAAATAAACTACCTGCACCTGAATCCTTGTTCTCAGGGTAATTCAAATTAAGACATAGGATTTCTCCTTTCTAGACCTCACCTTCCCCACCTATAAAGTCTGGGAACTGGCTGGGTGTGGTGACTCACACCTGTAATCCCAGAACTTTGGGAGACTGAGGCAGGCAGATCACGCGACGTCAGGAGTTTGAGACCAGCCAGGCCAACATAGTGAAACCCCATCTCTACTAAAAATACAGAAATAAGCCACGCATGGTGGTGCACGCCTGTCATCCCAGCTACTTGGGAGGCTGAGGCAGGAATATCGCTTGAATCCAGGAGGTGGAGGTTGCAGTGAGCCGAGATGGTGCCACTGCACTCCAGCGGGGATGACAGCTGTTCAACCTCACAACAAGCCTCCTATTCTCACAATGACCAGGAGTCCCATTTAGTTTGGAATTTGGTTTTCCATTATTTGCCATGATTTTCAGACCAAACAGTGGCCTCCTGGAAACTCTAGTTGGGAAGTCAACAGGCTGATTTCTGGGGAAACAAACAAACATCCCGTTCAACTAGCACATGTGTTTTCTCCTGTGTCTTCACAGTACACTGACAGGTGGTATAACAGAGACCCCAAGAGCGCCTTCTTCTCTCATGGCACACCCTCGGACATCTAGCTGGCCGCGCTGTGTGGAATAAAGACCGGGGCGGCCAGTCTGGCCAGATGGTGAGGTTCTGGCCAGAGGGGTTTAAAGAGGGGTCGTGTATGAAACTTCAAAGAAACTTTTAAAGGAAGGGACATTTCTTTTCTTTTTTTTTTTTTCTTCCTTAGGCTGGAACGCTGCCTGAGATGGAAAAGACTGATGGCATTTTGGACCACATAGTGATTTGGGACACCACAGAGCAACCGAAAAGGAGCCTGGCACTGGATGGCAGGAGCCACCACACCAGTCCCAGACTGGCTGTCTCCCAGACAAAGAAACTCCCGTCCATTCCCTTTTTTTTTTTTTCTTTTGAAAATTTATTTATTTATTTTGAGATATTTGTAGATTCATATGCAGATGTAAGAAATAATATCGAGGCCAGATACGGTAGCTGATGCCTGTAATGCCAGCACTTTGGAAGGCCAAGGCAGGGGAATTGCTCAAGCCTAGGAGTTCAAGACCAGCTTGGGCGATAGACTGAGACCCTGTCTCAAAAAAAAAAAAAACCAAAAAACCCTTTTTTTTAATTTGTAAAGGTATATGCCACAACTGAGAAAAAAGTAGAACAAAAAAAGAAAAAAAAAAACAGAATTTTTCTTTTCTGGAGAGCAGTGGTGCTCGACCTCCCAGGCTTGACCTCCAGGGCTCACATGAGTCTCCCACCTCAGCCTCCTGTGTAGCTGGGACTATAAGTGTATGACTCCATGGCTGGCTATTGTTTTGTATGTTTTGTAGAGATGTGGTTTTGCCATGTTGCCCAGGGTGGCAAAAAAAATTTTTTTAATTAGCTGGGCATAGTAGCATGCACCTGTACTTCTAGCTACTCAGGACGCTGAAGCAGGAGGATCTCTTCAGCATAGGAGTTCAAGGTTGATCACGCCCACTGCACTCCAGCCTGGGCAACAGAGCGAGACCCTGTCTCTTAAAAAAAAAAAAAAAAACCAAAACAACAACCACAAAAAACCACAAAAAAGAACCAATACAGAAATATCTCCTGCACTCTTCACCATCAGTATTCAGTTTCCCCCAGTGTTAACATCTTGTAGGGCTATAATACAATATTATAGCCAGGATGTTGATACTGATGATAGTTAAGACACACAACCATTGCCTTGCCCCCATCTTCTTTCCATGACTCTCAGTTTGGGTTTCTTTGAGACATGCTAATCTAATCCTACAAAAAAATGCAGGTGAGGCCGGGCACAGTGGCTCATTCCTGTAATCCCAGCACTTTGGGAGGCCGCAGTGAGTAAATTACCTGAGGTCAGGAGTTCAAGACCAGCCTGGCCAACATGGTGAAACCCTGTCTCTACTAAAAATACAAAAACATTAGCCAGGTGTGGTGGCGGGCGACTGTAATCACAGCTACTCAGGAGGCTGAGGCAGGAGAATCACTTGAACCCAGGAGGTGGAGGTTGCAGTCAGAAGAGATTGCACCACTGCACTCCAGCCTGGGTAATAGAGCGAGATTCCATCTCAAAATTAAAAAAAATATATATTTTTTAAAAATGCAGGTGAGTTGAAAAAAGATTTGACGAAATGCTAGCAAGAATAACCAACCTAGAGAGGAATGTAAGTGAATTGATGGAGCTGAAAACCACAACACAAGAACTTTGTGAAGCATACACAAGTTTCAACAGCCGAATCAACCAAGCAGAAGAAAGGATATCAGAGCTCGAAGATCAACTCAATGAAAAAAACCGAGAAGGCAAGAGTAGAGAAAAAAGGGTAAAAAAGAATGAACAAAGTCTCCAAGAAATGTGGGACTATATGAAAAGACCTAATCTACGTTTGATAGGTGTACCTGAATGTGATGGAGAGAATGAATCCAAGCTGGAAAATACTCT
>PVKV010020947.1:0-15436 GCA_004027835.1 Alouatta palliata
AAAAAAAAAAAAAAAAAAAAAAAAAAATTCCGAGTGGAGATAAAATCTGGAGGTTGTAAGAATAGACTTAATAAAATGCCAGATATAGGTGATGGGGAGGAAGGCAGCAAATCACACTGCCACGTGTGTACCTATGCAACAATCTTGCATGTTCTTCACATGTACCTAAAACCTAAAATGCAATAAAAAAAAAAGGAAAATAAAAAGAATAGACTTAATAATGAATTCCTTAAAAATGAATTTGATCACCCAGAGGTTTGGGGTTCTTTCTCCAAGGCATATCAATAAAAGAATAATAAGAGTCCAGGGGTGAGTTATGACATACTTCAGATTTTATATCCCTGGCAGGGGGTGGGAGCACGCTGGCAAAGCTCAGGGAGGAGCACCCAGCAAGCCAGGATGAGAAGGAGAAGCATCGGCATCCGAAGCCAGGAGCAACATGGGCCCCAGAAACACAAAGCAGCCACTTATCTGGACTGCTCCTTGGACATGGTCAATGGAAAGCGGTCATTAGACTTTCCATCATGAAACTGTCAAAAGACAAAAGTTTAAAGATCCTAATTGGCTTCATTTGCTATTCTAGAATCAGGCAACACTTCATTTCTTAAAACAGACTGAGTGTTCCTTCAAGCAGAGTTGGGGAGATGGGCTTCATGCATAGAAAAGGCTGAAGCGGAAACAGAAAACAAAGCACAGATTGGTTTCAAAGTTACTTTCCTTATAAACATTAAAGCAGAGGGGAGGAGCTTTTTATCATGCTGGCTACACCTGGCCGGTTTGGGGATTTGCCTTTTATCTTTCTGTGTCCTGACTTCTCAGAAGGTCAGGTGAACAACTTAGTTTTGGTTTGGGTAGGTGGAACTTTAGCACAAGGAACTCCGTTCCAGTCTGGTCTTGCTACCGAACTGAACCTGGGTCTGCTTGCCCCATGTAGTAAAACCAAACACCCACATCAAGCTTTGTAGCAGGAGAAAGGAGGGTGTGCACTTGCAGGACACCAAGCAAGGAGAATGAGGCAGTTTACGCTTTAGACCCAACCTCCTGGATGGCTTACAACCAAGAGGTTTGAAAGGCAGGGGAACATTTCAGGAAAGCAGAAGACAGGGAAACCATAAATCAATACACGGAGGGTATACATTGGTTTGGCCCAAAAGGGCAGAAGCTCCTGAAGCAAGGGGCTTACAGGTCATAGGTGGCTTCAGGATTCTTTGATTTGTGATTGGTTAAGGAAGTCAAGCTTTGTCTAAAAACCTGTGGTCAGCAGAAAGGAATGCTAAGGTCTGGCCCATAGGCAAGAGTCTCTCCAGGCGCCTGAAGGAGAAATTAAGAACAAAGAGCAGCCGTCAGAGTGGGGCCCTCAGTTTCCCATCATCTGAGGTCTCTGTGATGGTGGTCAGTATTTTCCATCGAAGGTGGGTTCAGGTTTCTGAAAAACAATTCAGGGACATATGCTAAGATGTAATCTTTGGTTTCAATAGGGGACCAAACTCCCTGTGGCTCTGACTTACCTGAGTGGCTATTACTTGAAGCTATGATTCCCTTCTTGCTTACCCGGCTGCTCATTTACTTCTCAAGGCCAGCTGGATGCCTGGAATTTCCCTTGAAGGAAACCAAGATTTTCCTTTGTTTCCATGCTTGGAGGAGGCCCAGCAGGCCTCCAACAGGGGTTTCTGCTCCATCTCAGTCTGTTGGGTCTAGCACAGAAGCTCAGTCCAAAACAATGGCGTCCTGTAAATGTATCTTACAGAAGTCAGCAGTGTCCACAGCAAGGGAGAGCAGTTTCTTTTTTTTTTTCTTTTTTTTTTTGAGACGGAGTCTATCGCTCCGAGTGGAGTGCAGTGGCATGTTCTCGGCTCACTGTAACCTCCGCCCCAGGTTCAAGCGATTCTCCTGTCTCAGCCTCCCGAGTAGCTGGGATTACAGGCGTCTGCCATCATGCCCGGCTAATTTTTGTATTTTTAGTAGAGGCAAGGTTTCAGTATGTTGGCCAAGCTGGTCTCAAACTCCTGACATCAAGCAATCCACCCACCTAGGCCTCCCAAAGTGCTGGGATTATAGACGTGAGCCACCATGCACGGTGGGAGAGTAGTTTCTTGAACAACCTGCTAGAAGACATAAGAGTGAAATAAAGAGTGAATGTCAGCTGAAAACATTGAAAAGGTGAGTACTGACAAGTATTTACAGAAGGTTAACTCTGAAGTGGCTTCAACAAACTAGGATCTTGAAAAGCAAGTTGTGGAGGGAAAAACGGCTTTCCCCTTACCCTTCTAGGTTCCTTGGCTGGGCTAGGAATTAAATTGACATAAGACAGGCTAATAGGAGAAAACCCGTTTTAATTACATCTGTATGCATAGGAGTTCCACAAAACATGGACCAGAAGGGCCAGATGAATGAAGCTTAGAAAGTGTCCCGAGTTCCAGAAAGGAACACGGGCTTGGGGCTTCTTGGGAAGGGCATGAGTTCTGGGAGGGTGAGGGGAGGAAACGTCTGGTGAATAAAAGGTGTCTTGTTCTGCAGAGAAAAGTTTCGGGTGATAGACGTTGTCTGGAACCAGCCCTCTTCCTGATACAGTTACTTCACTGATGTAGATTTCTTTTATAGTTACAAATGTCTTTTACAAAAGGGCAGCTTTTCAGACTACTCCTGTGTCTGCAATTTCTTAGAATAGCAAGCTCAAAATTTGCCTAAGAAGTGTATTTTGTGTTGACCTATCTAGTTTTCTATTGTCATATTTTGGGCTGGTGTGTCCTGAGCCCCACCAGCAAGGGACAGGAATATAATTTTTCTATTTGATTCCAGGTTATAGGAATATAATTTTTAACTTTTTAGAGTTGTTTTGAATTCACAGCTGAAGGGGCTCAGAGTGTACCATCCCAAAATATGCCACTCTGACATAAAGATTATTTTGAGCTGAAGGCAGCTGAGACCACGTAGACACAGGACAAACTCTCTGCGCTGCCCCCGTCTACCAGAAGAGCAGGATGACTCTTAATCATCGAGACTACTCTCAGCTCTTACCAGGCCAGAGGTGGCACCAGAAAAATCATCACAAGCATGCGAAATCAGCCTTATCTGTCAACTTCCCCAATATGTCCACCTTCCCACGACTCATTATCCAAAGAAGCTCAAGTCCCCTCCCTTGGTCTTTTCACTTCTCTACGAATATATTGCTCTCTCATTAGGGTGCTAGTAAGCCCAAGTTCTAACTACCTCGTTGAGTTATTATCACTGAGCTCTCCCATTAATTGATTTGTGATGCACGAATTCATAAATGTGGTGTTTTCTCTTGTTAATCTGCCTTTCGTTTGTCTAAATTTGCGGGGTCCAGCCAATAAACCTAAGATGGGTGGAGGAAAAATTTTTTTTCTGCACCTATACAGCAAAATCGAGCCGAGGGTGAAGAGAGCTCTCATATGCACCCCTTGCCAGTCGCACGCACACACGCACGCACGGCACGCACGCACGGCACGCACACACGCATGCACGGCACGCACGCACACACGCACGCACGCATGGCACGCACGCACACACGGCACGCCCTACTGTCCATGTCCCACTAAACCTACACCAACTACTCCTGCTAAACCTACACCAACACGTCATTATCCCCCAAAGTCTGTGGTTCACATTAGGGTCACGCTTGGTGTTGTATTTGTCAGTGAAAAGAGCCAAACTCTGTAAAATATTTGAAGAGATTTATTCTTAGCCAAATGTGAGTGACCCAAAGGACAGTCTCCGAAGGCACTGAGAACATGTACCCAAAGTGGCTGGGTTACAGTTTGGTTTCATACATTTTAAGGAGACATAAGACATTAATCAGTACATGTGAGGCGTACATTGGTTCAGCCCTGAAAGGTGGGACCGCTCAAAGGGGGTGGGGGGAGGAGGGCTTCCAGGTCATAGGTGGATTCAAAGATTTTGTGATTGGCAATTGATTGAAACAGTTATTATCTAAAAACCTGGAATCAAATAGAAAGGAGGGTCTGGGTCAAGATAAAGAGTTGTGGAGACCAAGGTTCTCACCACGTAGATGAAGTCTCATCGGGGTCGCCCTTAGAGACGACGGCAAATGTTTCCTATTCAGACCTTTAAAATATGCTAGGTTTTCAGCTAATCTCTGCAGAATTGGAAGGGCCTGGAAGGGGAAAGAGCCAGTTGCGGTAACAGAGATTCTTTACAGACACAAACTTTCCCCACAAGAGACAGCTTTGCAGGGCCATTTCAAAATACGCAAAAAAAAAAAAAGGTCCTATTTGGGGGCAAAATATTTTTATTGCCTTCTTTATCTGTTGTGTGATATTATGCTAGAGTCGGGTTGGAAAGTCAGCTTTGTTATATACAGTTAAATAAAGCCCATCTGTTGAAATGCTTTGGTTTGTAGGGTATCACTCCCTAAGACCCCTTAGATAGGAATTGGGGCAAGAAAGAAAAAAATGTCAGTTTAGTCCTCAGTACATTTTGTGGGTTTGAACAGTCATCCAATGCCGTCTGCACCATTGTAATATCATACAGAGTAGTTTCACGGTCCTGCAAATCCCCTGTGCTCTGCCTGTTCATCCCTCTCTCCCCTAACTTCTGCCAACCACTGCTCTTTTTACTATCTCCATAGTTTTGACTTTTCCAGAATGTGGCAGTGTTGGAATCTCACAGTATGCAGCCTTTCAAATTAGTTTCCCTCCGTTAGTAATCTTTCATGCAGCTCAATGGTGTTTGGCAGAAAGTCAAAAGGCAGGGAGAGGAATGGGAAAGCTGTGTGCTGGAAAAGGGGAAGAGGAGCCCTGATGGGGCTGCCAACTGCTTGAGGAAGTCAGAGGTGGCTGCTAGTGAAGTGGCCTCATTGTCTGGGGTGACAGCCAAGGTTCAGTGTCCCACAGCCACAGAGATCGAGGACGAGGACACATAAAGAGTGAGGTTAAGAGTGGAAATTTAACAGGTGAAAGAGAGAATAGCTCTCTGCTACAGAGAGGGGTCCCGGAAAAATAGGTTGTCGACACACAGTGAAATGCAAAGATTTTTATAGACGAGCTACTGGGGAACAGTGTCTAATCTACATGGGGTGCAGAAAAACCAGTTGGGACCAGGTGTGCCATCTGCATAGGACACAAATCTCTGGAAGCCCCCACACTGATCTTTTATTATGCAGGTAGGTAGCTACTCCATGTTGCTTATTTGTTTCTTACTGTGCATGTATTAACAACAAAAAGAGGGAAGGTGGATCCCCAGTGGTACACATGCCTAGCCCCAGGTAGTCCTTTTTATCAGTGCAGCTGCAGGCCTCCCTGCTGGCAAGCTTCCAGCTTCCTTATGTATGTTCGCAGCTCAATCTTTCAGGCTGCTCTTTCCTAGAAAAGAAATGATTTCTTGGGCTGCTTTTTGTTAGAAGTTCTGCCGAGGACTCTTTTGCCCTCTCTGCCTAAGTAATTTCTATCTCCTGTATCACTGGAAGAGGGGACCCTGCTTGTCTGGTAAGAAGGTGCATACTTGGTTTTCCCTGTTGGTCCTAAGTTGGAAGCAAGGACAAAAAGAGGGAAGCCATCAGTGCAGTCCTGACCGTTCGGGTCGGCGTTTGCAGAGGTGTAGTCTGGCTTTTCCAGTTGGTTGCTTCACAGACTGTGGGTCAGGGCGTCACCAGGTTCGTGGGTGAATTTTTTAAATCCGACAGCCTTAAAGTCTTCTTTTGTATCTCCAGTCACTTGAACATTTTTCTTTGATAGAGACCGTTTATTCAGTGTTGTTATTTTTTTTTTAAAGCTGCTACTATTGCTACTACTACAATTGCTATTTATAATAATGGTAATAATTACAATAATGATGAATCACAGCAACGACAAAATTATAATTATTCTTTAATATTTATACATATTTATTAAAATATATGATCTATATATTACACAAGTTTATACTATGACGTATATAGTATTTACATAATTATATATTATTTGTGTTTTTATCATTTATAAATAACATAATAAAAAGAATATTATTACTACTACTACTATAAGCTCAGGACTCCCCCCACCCCCGCGTCCCCCACCATAACCGAACATCCGCTTTAACCATCCCACGTTGCGCCCGCTGGTCGAGCTTGTCGTATGTAAAGGCGGCTGCCAGGTGTCGCCAGACAACTAGCCTGAAAGCGCGCGACAGATCCGGATTGCCAACCGGCCGGTCGGACACCAGGCCTCCTCCGGGTCCACCTCGGGTCACATTCCCACCTCGGGGCTTCCTGGTAGGCATGACTGGAACCGTGAGATCCCTGGCAGCCAAAAGAAACCTTGGAAAATTTGCGGGGGAAGCGCCCTGGGCCAGGGACAGCTTCCGGGCAGGGGACACACTCCCCAGCGCCTCCCGGGCCAGCCCAGGCGGCTCCCCATCAGAGTGGACTTCAAAATTCACCGGCGTTGGCCTGCCTCAGCCTCCCCAGGGGCATTTAGAAATTTCTGCGGACCAAAAACCCCTCCTGCGTCCTCTTCAGAACTGTAACTGTTTATGTCTAACCACCATTTATGTAGATTTATTATTTATAATGTATAATTTATACTTATAATTCTATAAATTTATATTATTTATACTCATATAATTTTAAAACGTGTATAAATTATTTGTTTATAATACTTGCTTATTACTATTGCTATATAAACCTCAGGTTCCCCCATCCCCCTGCCCCTGCCCTCCCCTCTTGCCTTCCCCGACGCCTTCTCCCCTCCCCTTGCCCTTTCCCCCTTTTCCCACCCTAGCCCCCTTCTCCGCTCCCATATTCTAGTTACCCATCTGCTGGGTTGGGCTCCTGGTCCATCTGATGGACTTTCTGAGACCACATCGGAACTGCAGAAATGAGGAGGCTGATCCACCCAGCTACTCTAACAAAGATCACCCATCCGACATCTGGTCGCCCGGCTATCTCGGAGCCAGACGCTGTACGCTCTTCCCCTATGGGGAGGGTGGGGCCCCAAAGTCCAACCACAAGATCCTATTATGCCAGCCGTGACTAAATCCACGGCACCTCCCGGTTTCTCTCGCACTGCCCAAGCCAGTCCCCCTCCGGGACAAGACTCGGCAAAAGCTGTGAAACTCAAGTCCGATGACCACGTGGCCACGGACCGGCCCATGTTACACTTTGCAATCCTCCCGGAACAGCCGGGTGGTCCTCACCTCAGGCGCGGGGCTCAGATATAATGGGTGTATCGGAAGGCCTGAGGACCCGGCCCCACACTGGTCGGCGTCCGGGTGGGGTACCCCATCTCCCCTTCATGTTGTATTCGAGGCGAGATTAAGGAACCAGCACCAAGACAAAAGTATGCCAAACAGCAGGGTTTATTAAGCCGGTGACCACGGAGGACTCGCGTCTCTCCAACCCGTGGCCCCGAATGGAGGGTGTTAAGACCCTTTATACCCGTAGAAATCACTTTGGGAGTCAGGGTGAGAGGCGGGGGTGGGGGTGAGGGACACAGACATTTAGGGGTTTTCGTAAATCATCTCCCGGACAGAGAGGAGGGAGCTGGGCTCCGGACATTCCAGGGGTTTGAGGACATCTTCCCGCCTCGATTGTTACCTAAGTGGCCTACAAAAGTCAAGATAAGCGTTCATTTGCACATCTTCTGGGCATCAGAGGAAATAACAGATCTCAGTTACTTATTACAAAGCACAGGTGCCAGGATGGAATTAGCTTGGGCTGCTATTGTAGTTACAAAGGCTGACAATTCTGGCTGTTACTGATAAGAAAGGTAGATAGCTTTAGCTAGTTTGCAGAGCAAACTAGCAGTTTTATGTACAGAAGCCAAAGGCCAGCAGTTATTGTGAGGAGAGTGGGGCAGCCGTTGCAACTTATTTTAAAACATAGCTTTGTCTTTTATAAAATGGCGTTGCTCAGGTTCTAACTCTAGGCCAGCTATAGCACATTCACACTCTCGGAAGGCCCATCGATTCCCGCTTGTACTGGGCGACCCGCTCAGGCGACAGCACTCCAAACTCAAGAGCGGGACTGCAACGCTGACTGGCAGGTTTAACTTCCCACGAATGGACGAAGAGTCTACACCCAGCAAAGCCGGCCTCATCTTGCCAGCGCTGCGGGTCCCCTGGAACTCTGCACCGCTCACTGTGGCCAGATCCCCCTTCTTGCCGGCTTCGCCAGCGCGCTGGAGAGAAAGCGTTAACTGCCACCAGGTGGCTCGACAGCCGGCGCCCGCGGCCGCGAAACGGATCGGCATCGAGGGCGGGCGAGGGCCCTCCTCCACCCGGCCCTCTGGGAGCGCGTTTCTCGGCCAGGAGTGGGCGAAGGAGCTCCCATGACACGGCCCGGAATGGCGCGACCCCGCAGCCAAAGGGAACTTGAACATTTTTCCTAACCACCGTTCCGCTCCGAGGGACGGCTGCCGGCTAGGACAGGCCGCCTACGCGTCTCCGGACCGCACGATCTTCCGCGGGAACCGGGAACGTTTCCGGAGGCCCCCGCAGGCCCGCGCCCTGCCTCGGCTTCCCAGCGCCGCGCGCTCCGGGGCTCCCCGCGGATTAGAAAGCTCTGAGGGGCTCCGGCGGGGGAGGGACCGCGAAGCTGAAACTGAAAGGCAGAACGTGGATGAATCGCTTTTATTCTGTCTTTTCGGATTGGGGAAGCCTTTCTAAAGCATAAAATAAATCCCAGAGGCCATCAAGGAAATGGTTGATCAGCTTGACATCATAAAGTTTGAACAAAATAAGCAAAGTCAAAAGACAATAAATGAGTGTGGGGATCGCTTATGCAAATATGCGGGCGATAGGAACATTGATTTCATTCACAATAGCCAAGATGTGGAAGCAACCTAAGCGTCTATCAGTGGATGAACAGACAAAGAAAATGTGGTGTGTGTACCATGGGGTACGATTCCGCCTTTGAATAAAAGGAAATCCTCCACTGGCGACAACACGGATGAACGTGGAGGCCATTATACTAAGCAAAGTAAGTCAGGCGCAGAAAAAATGCCACTTGGTCTCTCCTGTATGTGGATTCTGAAAAAAGTTGAACTCAGAAACAGAGAGCAGAATGGTGGCTACCTGAGGCTGGGGTGGGGGTGCGAGAAGGGGTGGGGGTTGGGGGAGATATTGGTCAAAGGGTATGGGTACAAGATTTCAGTTAGACAAGAGGAATAAGCTTTAGCGATCCGCGTGACATGGTGACTGTAGTTATTGCCTTTTATATGTCAACATTCCTAAAATAGTAGGTTTTAAATATTCTCAGCACAAAAAAATAGATGTGTTGGTGATGGATATCTTAATTAGCTTAAAGTAATTGTTCCACCAGTGACTACACATATCAAAACATCACATTGCATCCCATAAATGTATATCATTATAATTTGTCAATTAAAAATAAACTTTAAAAAATCTTTTAAAAAGATTTTAGCATTATTTACTATAATAAGAAAAAAACTGGGGTGGCAGATAATAACCATTCATTAAGAGGGGCCGGGTTACATAAACTCCAGTACATCCACGCATACAATACTGTGAATTCTTTTGGTTTTATTTTAGATGAGATAAATGTTGATGAAGAAATGTTAAATGAAGAATTTAAAACAAGAATTAAGTTGCCCCTATTTCAACACATTAAATAGCTAGTAAAGACCCGGTGGTATTGACAGAGGGAGACGAGCTGCAGAACAGAACAGACCCAAACAAAGGTAACCAACAGGTTTTTGACAAGCACGCAACAGCAACTCGTGGGAAGAAAGGTCGCCTTTCCATCAAATGGGAACGGGGCAACAGCACATCACAGGTACAGCGAACAAGCAGGCCAACCAAAGTTGACCTAGACACTGTCAACTTTAAAATTCTAAGCCCTCACCAAATGAATGGACCCCCTCTTGGCCAAGGGAACCTCAGAAAAATCTTAAAAATTTAATTCTAGTCATGAGGGGGTGGGAGGCCAGACAAGCCTCATTATACCCCCCTACCTTTTGGGGTTTCGACCAGCGTTAATGTTAACATAGAGATCAGAAGACTGACAGAACAGACTCTGTGACAATAAAATACCAAATTATAAACAGGACGTAAGGCCATGGCAGGCAAAGGTTAAGTCACTAACTGTACGCCTAAATAATAAACTGCCTAAGGGCCACAGGCTTTTCTTTTTCTCTAGCACCTAAATAACCACTGGCCTCAAGATACACAAGATTAAAACAATATGCAGCTCCACTACCCACTGACTTACTGAAGCCCTGCTCTACCAGCCATAACTTCCTGATCAGAAAACCACCAACCACGGATTGTCTCTGGCCAGTTTACAGAAGCTGCACACTTGTGTGCCTTCATGCCCTGAAAAGACCTGCTGACATATAGGACCTGATTGTAAAGCATTTAAATGTTAAGTCTCCACCACAAAGTGAACATGAGTATGCTACATGCATGTCTGTTCAATATGCCTGTGTCAGGACCACCTTCATGAATATTCATAGCTCCTCCTGTAACCTGTTGAATATGTATGTTTAGTCAACCTGCCCATCATAAAGTTCCTACCCCAACCCCTCCTCCTTTGAAGTGCCTGTCTCTGGCCTCTTGGCTGGGACGGCCACCTTGCAGGCTGCAATCTTTATGAGAAATAAGTCTCCTCACCTTTCTAAATGTATAAATTGTGGGGAGGGCGGGTTTCCCTCACACCTTGTACAAACATTAACTTCAAATGGATCACACATTTCAATGTAAGATGTAAAACTGTAAAACTTCAGGGAAAAAAATTCTTAGAGAAAATTGGGATCTAGGTTTAAAAAAGAGATTTTACACTTGACATCAAAACCGTGATTCATAAAGACAACTGGATAAAATGGAAGTCATCAAAATTAAAAACCCAGGCTCTGTGAAAGGTCCTTTTTTTTTTTGAGACAGAGTCTCACTGTGTCACCCAGGCTGGAGTGCAGTGGCGCAATCTCGGCAAGGTGCAACCTCTGCCTCCTGGGTTCAAGCGATTCTCCTTAGCCTCCTGAATAGCTGGGACTACAGGTATACGCCACCGTTCCCAGCTAATTTTTGTATTTTCAGTAGAGATGGGGTTTCACCATATTGGTTAGGTTGGTCTTGAACTGCTGATCTCATGATCCACTCGCGTCGACCTCCCAAAGTGCTTGGATTACAGGCATGAGCCACCCTTGCCCAGCTGGAAGGTTCTCTTAAGAGGATGAAAACAAAGTATAGATCAGAAGAAAATATTTACAAACCACACATTCTACAGCAACGCAGGAAAAAAAAAAAAAAAAAACTCGGCAGGGTACAGTGCCTCACATCTGTAATCCTGGCACTTTGGGAGGCTGAGGCAGGCAGATCACGAGGTCAGGAGTTTGAGACCAGCCTGGCCAATATGGTGAAACCTCATTTCTACTCAAAATACAAAAATTAGCCAGGCATTGTGACATGCACCTGAAATCCCAGCTATTTTGAAGGCTGAGGCAGAAGAACCACTTGAACCCAGGAGGCAGAGGTTGCAGTGAGCTGAGATCATGCCACTGCACTCCAGCCTGGGTGACAGAGTGAGACTCTATCTCAAAAAAAAAAAAAAAAAAAAAACTCAAAATGCAATGGTATGTTTCTTCAAAATCCAATTACAAAGTAGACAAAAGACATTTAAAGTATGCCCCCTTGCAGAAAGACAAAATGACTCTCAGGACATTAACTGACGTGCTCAAAGTTAAAAGGGAACCAAGCGGCCATAGCTGGGTGAGAGAGCCTTCATGTACACTGCGTTCTCAGAAAGACATTATAAAAGTATCACCAGACTCCCCTTCCACAATCAAACCCAACCAGTTCCTGTTGTCAGTGCCAAGATAAACTGTAGCCGGAACACCCCTCGCCAGGACCCCCTGACAGCCATTTATAAGAAATTTCTGGCAGCCTTCTGTTTAGGGCTTAAAGAACAACCAATCAGAACTCCCCTGCCCTGGCCAATCAGGATACAACTGTATCAATCAATCAGGGTTCACCTGTATCAACTCATCAGGATTCAGCTACACTCACCAATCAGGACAGAATGAGTTTCAGTCCTTCATTTATAAAAATGAAAGTAATTGGCTACCCAGACAGAAACTTTTACCATAAAACCCAAACCGTCTCTTAGTTTTCTAGAACCTACTTTCTTTTTACATTGAAGGCTGCAGCTCCCCCAATTACAAACTGTTCACTGAAATAAGTCACTTTCCACATTCCTTTTTCGAAAACTTTGTTCACAGACATGAACTAGCTTTTCACTGAGCAGGATGTACAGATGGCAAATCAGCACATGAGAAGACGTTCGCCTTTTGTGGGAGTGTAAATTAAAATCACAGTGAGATGTCATGACACATCCATGGAATGCCTTCAATAAAATATGGGAACAGCATCAAATGCTGGTGAGGCTGTGGAGGAACTGGCTTTCTCGCACATTGCTGGTGGTAAGGTAATGTACCGCCACTCTGGAAAACAGTGTAGCAGTTTCAAAAAAGAAAGCAACAACATAGACTCGAAAGTGAAGTATGGCAGAATATGCCACCCCAAAATATGCCACATTAGCATAAGGGTTACTTTGAGCTAAAGGCACTTGAAAAACAGCAGAGGATGCCCAGACCTCCCCTTTTTCTTCTTGAAAGTAGGAAGTGAATCTCCCACGGGAAAGGCGCCCTCCCTGTTTGAGGATTTGGAAGGAAGCCATTCTTACCACCAGAGGCAGGGAGTCAGGGCCAAGGGGAATCTGTTTGAACAAACCTTGCTAAACTGCCCTCATCTGCCTCGTCACTTCTCCACAATGAACTTCCCTAGCCCAGACGCCTTTGTCTTGCACGTTTTCACAACTTAATCTTTGTCCAACCTAGTACATAAGCTTTCGGCCCTAACTGCTTCTTCGGATTCCTTTTTCCTACGGGTTCCATTTACATGTACAAATCTGTGTGCTTTTCTCCTGTTAATGTTTTATGTCCACTTACCTCTCAGGCCCAGCCAGAGACACTAAACAGAGTAGAGAAAAAGTTTTGCTCCCCCTACATAAGGACCATGAAACCCAGGAACCAAACCCCCCGGGCATTCACCCCAGAGGCACAGGAACTTGCTGTGCGTGAACGGTTGATTCAGCAGGTCTGGGGCCGAGGATTCCCCCTGACCTCTGCACGTGAGGGGTCCCCAGGCTCCAGCAGGAATTAGAATATTTCCCAGCCCAAAACTCCTCCTTCCTCATCTTCGGTCAACCAGACACTCTTTGTGGGTGGAAAAAACGTCATTCGCTGTTTTTATAACAACAAACAAGAATGGTAATCGCTAAAATAACGGTGGCGAACAGCAACAATATTATTATGACTAACCTCGGGGGATGGAAGAGTAGGGTACAGACCTCCGTACCTGCTCCCGGAGAATGACCACCCACTCTTGCTGGGTCCCAGTGTGGGCTGGAGACAGAGCCCCAGGTTTGCACACGCAACATGCTCTGTGAAGGCAAGGGACGAGCAGCAGGAGGAAAGGAAAATTGCCCTAAGAGGATGTGGCAGATCATTGAGAACGCTGGGAGGGAGAACGGGGGAGGGGCGCGCAGGGAGAGGGACCCAGGTCGGGCGCCCGCTGCCTGCTCAGTGAGCTGCCAAAGCTTCCTCCACCAGGGCTGAATCCTGGTGCACGCCTGCCCAGCCAGCCCCAGGCCAGCAAGCTGCCGGCACCAGCTCAGTGCACAGAAATACGCACTCCGGATGAATCACACACCTCAATGCTGAATGAGAAAGATAAAACCTCAGTAGAGAATGGTAAGTGTTTGTGTCCTCAGGAGAAATGTTCTTCAGTGTGGCAGAGCAGAAATCCAGGCGGTCGGCAGCCGGCAGCGTGGTGCCAGGGAGGAGCGCAGACTGGCGCTGGAGAAGCCTGGAGTCCCGCCCTCTGGGACCCACCGCGGCGGCCTCCGCATCTGCAGGGTGAGGTCTTCAGGTTCAGCGCCGCAGACCCAGGCACTTGGAGCCTGTTAGGCCAGTATCGCTGCTCAGGCGCAGAAGGGCCGGCAGGCTTCACCTGCGTTGTAGCTGCCAGCCTTCATGAGACATGGGGGTGCTGCTGGGGCCCGGCAGGCCAGGGCCTCAGATGCACCATTTCTGCTTGGACACACGTCGCCCAGGCACATGGGGCCCCCAACACCCAAAGTGGCCACGAGGTGCTGAGCCTCCCTCTGGCTGGAGGGAAGCAAGGAGACAGTTCGAGTGGCACCAGGACTGGGCCTCAGCGCTCCTAGGGGGTGGGGTTTGTGACAGGTGACATCAGGCCGGGTCCACAGGGAAGGTTTGTAGGACCGGGGCTGGGGGCTGGCCTTGAGTCCTGAGCCACCCCCTAGCGGCAACTGTAGTTTTGCAGAGTTTGAAGAGTTTGACCCTCTGGCACCTCTCTACGGCAGCTGGGAGGAAACAGGACTGGCAATAGTGGCACCAAGGCCTGTGTGCCCTGAGGAGGGGGCAGGTGCTACATTCACAGGCTCCAACCAGCAACGTGATTAACTTTTCCCCACTGTGAGAAACCAGTTTCATTCCAAACCTGCCAGTTTCATTCCAAGGTTTTTGAAAAACATAGTTGAACACAGAGCCAGGAGTTCTGACAGGTAGGCTGTAGGAGCTTTGTCACCACCGCCAGGACACAGGGATCTCCAGGCGAGGTGCTCAGGGACCTGCGGGGCGGGAGGCCAGGGGGCTGGGAGGGCCTGGAGTTGCTGGGAGGGAGGCCCCAGAGCCTCGCCTCCTCCTCCCCTGGTCACCCCAGCAGCCCATCCCCTGAGAAGCAGCAGACCAGGGAGGGGGCATCTGTCATTCATTGAACACAGACAGCTCACGAGGCCACACCATCTGCGGTTAGCCACAGCCACTGCTCCATCCAAGGACTCTACACCGGAGGCCAGCAGGACGCCCTGAGCTTCCGGCAGGGGCTAAGCCATACACGCGTCCCAGATCAGTCAGGTCCCCAAGGCAGTGAGAAAGGTTCAGCCTGGAGGCTGGTGGTTCGACATAGGTCCTCAAGGGTCCTTTTAAGGTCTCACCTGTAGGATCCCATGGGGTCCCGTTGCTATGGTTCGAATTTCTCGGTCTCTCTTGATTTCGCCGGTTTTGTCTCTTTGCAGATTACTTCCTTTTGGGTTTTCTCTACTTCTGAAGAACTTTTTGTTGTAATTATTTTGGACAATGACTGAGGATTGAGATATTATGGCTGTCAGGAGTTTTTAAGAGCTATGGTTTTCAATCCATTCTTTATGTTCCCTCGTTCTGTTCTCCCAGAAGCCGGCTCTGTGCTGTTAGCCGCCTCCACACAGGTGCCCTTCATTTGTTAGAACTCAATTTTCACATCCAAAATGGGGGCTAGCGAGGTGGCTCTGCAAGACCCATCCCTTGGTTAAAGTAGCAAGCCCTGGAGCCCAGGTGCCAATAAGCTGACCTGTGAGAGACTTCATATACACTGGCAGTGCCAGACTAGATATGAAAATCAA